>CM076577.1:672097076-672281732 GCA_034641835.2 Pinus albicaulis | reverse complement strand
ATATAGGTGATACAAGAACAACAAATGTGGGACAATTCCTCATAGGATGCAAATATTATCATCAGCAAGAGGAAGCAGACCATTGCATATTTCACAGACTAGATTGCAACATTGAATATTGATGCAAAAATACGATGTAAAGTAAGTGGGATTCCTTAGAAAAATGAACCCGAGATAAAGATCCCTTTTATCACCATAACTTTATAAAGATAGCCTTAACAAGGGTGTCTAAATATATTTATTGCATGCAAGAATGTGGGAATAATTTTATATGTCTTAATTTTTATTATCAAATGATCTGGATGCCAAGAAGGACATATAAAAGTCTTATAACCTGAAAAAGGAAGAAGAGCTTGCATGTTGGAATGAAATTCCGGAAAAATCAAGGTATCTTCGTGCTGATGAAGCAGGACATAGTGAATATAGTATCAAAAATCTTCATGAATGTCCCCTTTCACTCTCAGATTTAGTGTGACCGATGTTTTTTTGTTGACATTCACTAACTCACCATAGCTGACATTCACTCCCTCGCCGTTGGTGACACTCATTGGCTCGTTGTTGCTCACACTCATTGACAATGTTTCGACAAATCATAGTTAGTAGACACATGAACTTTGTTGTTGTAATACATATATTTCTCTTGTAATATATCATCATTAACAATTAGCAATTACCAATTACTCGTAAAATCATGTTTTACATGGTTTCCTTTTTTTTCTCTAAGGTTAAATTTTGTTGCTGCAAATTTTGTTACATTTCCATTGCTTTAATTTCAATTTAGATTTCATGTTTGTTACCTATAAATATTGGGTTTCATAAATCAATTAATTTCTTTCATATTTTAAATTTATTGTTACAGTTTCTTATTTATGATAAACATTAATAATTATATATGCATAGATATATTAGATACAATAAATCATTTATTCTTTAGGGTTTTAGGTTATATGGTGAATCATCCATTCTTTATTTTTTGTAGGCTATGAAAATCCACATTCAGCTAAGATATATGTCATATTGAAGTGACATTTTTGTTTCTATATTGTGTTTACTTTACTACTACTAAATAAAAATTTTAGGAATTTTTTTGATATATTGTTTGGGCCTTTATATTCATGGTTATCTTAAGAGGATTTCAAGGTAGGAAGTAGCATGTAGCCACATCTACAATGTGAGTTTTAATTTAGTTACCCTTAGATATACAATTGTAGCATTTCAAAGTTTCTTATGAAAAAATTTTGGCATCAACTTTTTTTGGTTCGACTTTTATAGAGTTTGGGAACCATCTAGGGTTTAGAATTAGGGTTTTTTAAAATTCTATATTGGAGTTGTTAATTTTGCATGAAATGAAATATTTTATAGAAATTCAGATGTAATAGATTCATTAGAATTGTATCCAATATTAAAGATCTTTATGAGGAAACATTTTGACACCTATCTGGGTATATCAACCACATTTACTAATGTGCTTGTGATAGTCTTAGTCATATACATCATATAATGAATAAGATGAAGAATGGAATATCATCTAATGTCTTAGTGATAGTTTTAGTTTTAGTCGAATACATCATATAATGTCTTAGTCTTAGTTGTATACATCATCATCATCATCTTGTATTAGTCTTAGTGCTATCTTCCATAACATACTAAACAATCAATGTATTTAAATACTGAATGTAGATGCATGTAGTTTTTTATTGATCTTATTTGACAATTAGGACAAATTTCCCAAATCAACAAACATAGCCTCACAACCTATCAAAAATACATTAACATATTCATCACAAAAATAATACATTAAATACATGTAATACACTAATAAATATTAAAAACAAATTGAAAACAAAAATATCACAACAAACCTGAAAAATCATTCATTGTTGGAGTGAGGGCAGCCTCACTTTTTGAGTTGTTCGAACTCAAATGGTTCATCTTCATATGCAACGATATTCAAATCAATTTCCAATCTTGCATTTTGTTTGATTGTTTTTCTTCTCTTATTTGGGCTCAGAAAACTCTTCTTCCTCTTCAAATATTACTCAAAAGCACCCAACTCGCACGTGAATTCATTATCCATTATATGAATAGTGTTGCCTTCATCCAACATTTGTTTAGCCAAATCAATCAATTGTTCAATCTTGGTCAAATTAGCAGGAGGATTGTTTCAAAGCAAGTCTATGTATCCAAATGAATCCTCTTGTTCTAATTGTGTCTGCATATTAAATAAGATACAATGCCTCTATATTGATATCAGGAGGGTTATTGTATGAATCAATTGTAGTCTGATAATTTATTAATGGGTTTGAAGCCATTGAACGAGAACAAAACCAACCCACTTTTATGGCATGCTTACAACAGTGTTGCCATGAATAGACCATGGGCAATCACAAGTTATGAAATTTGTGTGATGAGAAGTGAAAATGTATTTCTTATTAGGCTTAGATTGAATCCTCGCCCAAAAATCATGAGACATTCTCTCATGAGGGCTGAAAACACTATCTAGAATTCTTTTTGTTTTTTCCAATAATGATTCAAACTATTTTTCTTTCTTGTGATTATTCAAATATCCTTCCTTTTTTAGAATTTCCTTAAACCAATAACAGGGTTCAACATTTGTTATAAAAATATATACCAACCAATTGATCCTACGAGCACATTTCTTCTTCTACCAAGTAGAAAATTTTTCTTTAGGTAATAATGATATGACTCCACAACATTATTTTTCTCCTAATTTCCATGGGAAAAATCCCGACATCCTTTTACCCACATCCCTAATAATAGAAAACTTGGGTTAATGAATATAATTTGTCTGTATGAAAACCAAAGAGAGAAATCTAATAAAGAGTGTGAGAACTTAAAAATATTTTCACCAACAATCCAATTCTTGTGGAAATAATTTAATAACATCTCTTCATTAAAAAAATTTTTGAAGAACACATTAATTGCAATGCTCACTTCATTACTATAACAATCTCTCATAATCAAACCCAAATCCCTAAACAACTCTTTTTCTTTTTTTGAACTACTGGTCATTCGATTGAAATTTTTTAGCCATGCTCTACATACGTGCCAAACACACAAGATAACATTGCACCTTGTGAATCTCCTACCACATTCAATTCATTTCAAGCACGTTCTTTTTAGAATAAACACAAGTTTTAATATAAAATAAGAAGATTGAAGTTACCTTAAAGTACTAATTTTAGCTAATGCATCAACAACCATGAAGGCATTAAATTTCAATTATGATCAACTTGGTGACACCTATGCATGAGGTGTTCCGACCATAGTGAAATGTCATGTGATGTATTATGTGATGCCATGACCCATGCAACTGACACCCCACTTTGTTGCTCATAAAACACCATGAGTGTGTACAATTGATACTATCACATTCAAAAAACATATGAAGTCAACTTTAGCTCATTAATCATTATCAATCACTACAAAACAAATTATTGTACTAGATCAATCATTCTTAATACACCCACCCCATATTTATTTGTGTTGAATGTTGAATATATGGCTATTAAGCTATTATTCAATAGCTTGACCATGGTCTCCAACATCCACTTCATTTGAATTCCAACTATAAAAGGGACCTCTCCACCATTGGGATTTTGATAAAAGAAAAAATCATCATGGTGTTTTTTATACCAAAGGTTCACATACAGTTCATCCTTCTTATGCAACTGATACTATAATTTCATTAGACAATCATAGATGTTAACATATTTCCTACACAAAAAGAAATCCCTATCTCGAGTTGTGGCATCCATGTCAACATATTTTGTAACATGCATTTTACAAACTGATTCAATCGACATTTCCAAGAAGAAACAACCCTCTACATAGGAAACCATGTCCCTTGATAACTTTGGTTGACGCAGGGACCTAGCATCACCCAAAGTGTCGTGCTAGCCATGACAAGGCCATCTTTGGCTATCTTCATGTTCATACATGTTATATGTTATTATCTATATGTCGAGGATTTGAACAATAACTTTTACAATGAAATGGCATTGGAAACCCTTATTTTTGGCAAATGAGGATCTTTGTTTCATTTAATTTTGTCCTCTTCTATCCTCGGGGCCATATGAATAAGCATAGTGGCATAATTTTTTTTGAAAGTTCAATACATATGAAAAATGATCGAGCATGTTAATACCAACATCTAAACAATGCATCTCTAAAAAAATTACACTTCATATCACAATGAAGTAGTAGGCCTTGAGTCTGGGAATTTATTTTGTACCCGTGATCTAAATGGAAAATGGCATCAACCCATGGTATTCATCTACCCATGTTATCCATCCACCCATGGAATTTACCCATGGTATTGTAAATGGAATCGACCCATGGTATTCATCCACCCATGATATTTATTCGCCCATGGTATTGTAAGTGACCCATGGTATGTATCCACCCTTGGTATTCATCCACACATGGGATTTACCCATGGTATTGTAAGTGGTATCTACTCATGGTATTGGCCTATGGTATCTACACATGGTATTGTAACTCAAAAAAGGCTATAAATAACAAGCCTAAGTTTGTAAAAGGACAGATTGTCCACCACAATTTAGCTTCTACATTTATTCTCTGTTTTAATAAAACAAGTTTCTTTGTGGTTTTATTTGTAGTGTGTTCTCTCTAAGAAACTTGTTTTATTAAAACAGAGAATAACTGTAGAAGCTACATTGTGGCGGACAATCTATCCTTTTACAAACTGAGGCTTGTTATTTATAGCCTTTTTTGAGTTACAATACCATGTGTAGATACCATAGGCCAATACCATGAGTAGATACCACTTACAATACCATGGGTAAAACTCCATGTGTGGATGAATACCATGGGTGGATACATACCATGGGTCACTTACAATACCATGGGCAAATAAATATCATGGGTGGATGAATACCATGGGTTGATGCCACTTACAATATCATGGGTAAATTCCATGGGTGGATGGATAACATGGGTAGATGAATACCATGGGTTGATGCCATTTTCCATTCGGATCAACCCGGGTGAAAGAACATGGAGCATCTCGATCCATTTCCTCTCCTCTAATAAATTCTAGAATTCTATGTTTTCAATCCAATCAATCTCCATGTTATTTCCATGTACTCAAACCAATCTAAATCCATTATAGAAAAGATTACATTTTCTTTAAGGTCTTGCATCGAAAGGGAGATTGTCGTTTCCCATTTGACTTGCTTTACCATTTTTTGACCCAAGGAGTTGTTGCAACAATGACCCTGCAAGTTGTTGCAATGCTGACCCATAAATTTGTTGTAACGATGACCCAAAAATTTGCTGCAATGGCCCAGCGTGTTTCCGCAATGGTGAACCAACAAGTTTTTGAGATTCAACAAGATGATGAGCTTAGTGAAAATGAGTTGCCTTCACTAAGTGGTCCCACAGGCTATTTTTAGGTGCAAGTCTATTTTTAGAATATGTTTATTTTTAGACATGGTGATCATATTTCATAAGCTGTAGGATGCTATTTGTGGATGGTTGGTCAAGTTGGAAAAAATGGATGAAATTCTATTTTTAGAATATTGGGTGAAGTCTATTTATAGATCATCGATCTAAAAATAGAAGTGTCGATTATTATTAGCTCTTAATAATAATCCGACAATAAACTACAACTTATTCTCTTGCAGCACTTAATTTCAGTGTACAAGTTTGGCAAATCAGTGGGCTGAAGGAATTACGCAATTCCTAGGGTTTATTGGTGGTTCATGCATGGAGGACTCAGTTAGAAATGAAGTGGCAAAGTTATGATAGAGTTGGAAGAGTAGTTCATGGAGTTGTTATTCAGTTTAACTCAGTTAATGGAGTTAAGCTCAGTTAAGATAGTTGTATCTAGTCTAAATGAATGAGACACTAGTGAGAGTGGAGTGAATTAATTATTTAATTAATTCACAAATAATAAATCATTAATCAACTGAACAATACAATAGTTAACTACAGTGCATGTCAATTCTAGTGGAGACCCAGTGGAGAGATAGGTGAAAGGGAAAGATGGACTATCCGTTGTGACTATAGTGATGCATTGGTTGCCCCACACACACATTAGAGTTGCCAATGAGGATTACGGAGTGCAAGGCAAGGGTAATTCGAATTCATTCAGAGCTATTCTTCAGTAGGGATTGCGCAATGGAGGCAGGCTATCAGGTGGCAAGAAATTAGTGCATGGATTTGCAGATTTCTTTTGATTAGTGTGTGACGATTGATTGTACTGGGAGCTTGATGTACTAAGCTTTGTATGAGATTGTTACATGACCTCCATGATACATAATATATGATAGTTGGGGTTTTCAGCTTCAGGCTTTCCTGTTAAACAACCGTGTTATGTGCAATTGTTTTTATCTCTTCATGTGTTTCCAATTGATTTTAATTTCCGCAAAATATTAACAGTGGAAGGATTCTGTTTTAGCAAGAAGATAAAATATTTTTAGATCAGGAGAATCTGGATATATACATGCATCTTGTATATAATTTCTACATGGTATCATAGCAGTGTTAATTCTTGAAGATTGCAATAGTGAATAACTGATGAGTTTGTGCTAGTGGACAATTCAAATTTTCTTCATAAAATTCTTGGTGCGAAAGTTGAGTATACATTGAAATGTATTTCAATGGGTTGTGATTGGAGTATGCCCTTGATGGCATCTCAAATTACATAGCCTGGAAGGATAGGATGGAGGTGGTGCTGGAGGATATTGGACTAAAATAGTTCATCGATAGCGATGTTCCTAAGCCGGGATCTAGCGATGCTGCATTACTTGATGCATGGCAAAAGAAGGTAGCAAAGACAAGAAGAATTTTGTTGGAAGGTGTGAAGGACCATATTGTGTCCAGCCTTCATGGGAAAGCCACTCTATTTGCAATGTGGAAGGCTTTGACAAATTTTTTCCAAAGCAGTAGTGACCAGAGGAAGGGTGCGTTGAAGGATAAGCTTAGAAAAATAAAAATGGAGAAGGGCGACAATATTCCAAAATATCTCACGAAGTTTGTCCACTATAGGGATGAATAAGGAAGTTCGGGGATTACTATTGATGATGAATACTTGGTGAGCTTGGCTCTCCTTGGGGTTCCGAAGTGTTGGCATAGCTACAAAGACTCTATCAATGGACGGGAGAAACTGCCGGGTTGGGAGCGACTTTGGTCGGATCTTGTGCAGGAGGAGATAAGGCGAAGTACCAGGGATGGCTCTTCATCGAAGAATGAAGATGAATAAAATTGCGCTTTGGCTGCCAAAGCAAGGAAAGGGAAGGGGAAGAAATTTCCTTCAAAATCCAAAGCTAAAGGAAAGAAGCAGGATTTGTCCAAGGTGAAGTGTTTTCACTGTCACGAACATGGGCATTTCGCCACTAATTGCCCATAGAAGAAGAACAACAAGAAGGTTGTTGGAGCTGCAGCCGAAGAGGCCTTAGCCTCACAATTTGAACTTGATTTCTCTTTGATCACATGCTTGGTTTCAAGCGCAATGGGATCGGTGTGGTATCTTGATAGTGGTGTGTCTTTCCATATGACGGGAGACAAGGAGTTGTTTAGTGATTTGGAGGAGAAGGACCTTCAAATGTATATAGAGATGGGCGACGATGGTCAATATGGTGTGACCGGAATTGGGACCATTACCTTTGAGAGGGAGTCGGGTAATCTATTTCTGTTGAAAGATGTTATGCATGTTCCAAGTCTGAAGAAGAACTTGGTTTCAGTCGCAATTTTGGAAGACAGAGGTTATGACGTTGTTTTTAGCGATGGAAAATATTTCCTGCGACATAAAACAACGGGTCAAACCAAGAGGATAGGGATTCGAGTTAAGAATATCTACAAGCTGGAGGTAGATGGCTGCGCTGCAATGGTGGGAAAAATAGAAGAAGTGGTGAGCCGAGATGAGGGCGAGTTATGGCACAGGAGATTGGGCCATCTTCAACATGGCGATTTGAAGATTTTGCAGGATATTTCTACTAGACTTCCCAAGGGTACTCTTGCGCAGTCAGATCAGTGCAAGGGATGTCTATGGGTAAGTTTTTGAAGACCACCTTTCATGAGAAGGAAAACCGTGCTTCGGTGATCCTGGAGAGAATTCACACAGACGTGTGTGGACCTTTCTCGGTTGCTTCAACAGCAAAACACATGTATTATGCTATATTTTTTTAAGACTATTTTCATAAATGCTGGATCTTCTTCATGTAGAAGAAGAGTGAAACATTCTCAAAGTTCTGTGAGTTTAAAGCATTTGTGGAGAAGGATTCGGGGAAGCAAGTGAAAGCTCTATGGAGCGATAATGGTGGTGAATACATCTTAGGAAAATTCAAAGACTTCTATAGCAAACAAGGAATTCACAGAGAACCCATAGCACCTCATAACCCACAGCAGAATGGGGTCGCAGAGAGGAAGAACATAATGATCGTGGGTGTTGCACGAGCTATGCTTGAGAGGGAGCTAGACTTCCATGCAGGGGAGGAACTTCTTGTTCCCAAAGATGAACCTCTAGATGTGGATCAGCCACAGGAGGAGATTCATGGAGTGGAAGAGTCCACTCATGCAGAACCAAACATTAGACAAGGCAGAAAACGTACCACAGAAGCTAAGAGATTGAAGCTTGATGTGGCATAGAATGTAGGAGTCCCTACATCACAGCGCAGATAGAGACAGTGACCTAACCAATTTACTAGATACATGGCTCTGATGAGCAAGTGTATTGTGATAGAGCCATCTTCTTTTGAAGAAGTAGTGCAGGAGCCCACATAGGTAGATTCCATGGTGGAGGAGTATGACTCCATTGTCAGAAATAGTGTTTGGGAGATTGTTTCAAGGCTAGTGGGTTAAATCGGTTGTAGGATCCAGATGGATCTTAAGGTAAGCAAGCTCTTGGTGAGATGTGAGGGAAACCTCAGGCATGTTTGTTGCAGGGCCTCATGAAGATCAGAAGTTGATTATGAAGAAAACCTTTGCACACAATACATACATTATTCTTCCATAAGAATTGTTGATAATAGAGCATTTTCCAAAAGTCCGACCATTAATTTAAAAACCCCAAACACTGAATCCCCTCTTTTGGCCTAAAAATATTTCTCACCTATCGTGCCATTTTCTACGCAAATCACATTTTTAGGCTGAAAATCCATATTTGAAATATTCAGGCTTAGCTCCTTCGGCCTAACCCCTACATCTTTTCCTCCAATAACACGGGCGTATGGGCAGGTGCCAGAAAAGACGCTTATCAAATGCCATGGGGACTTTCCATTTGGGCCTATCTGCCAAGCGCAACGAATCGGACTGACAGTGTTCATCCCAAATCGCGCCCATATAGTTCCTCTGTAGTCAGATCATACCTTGAAATCAGCAGAATTAAACGACATGTCCACAGGTGTGGATACACGCCATCCCTGTTAAGCCCTTTTGGTGGTATGTATCGCATCTCCTTTTGGCGGTGACCATAATTCTCCTTGGGCCAACAATTCCATACCTTTAATGCGCCACGCATCCTAGCGTACCGGTTCCAAAATTTCCGTTCATGTAGCACGCTATTGTTCGTGAAGATGCGCAGCGATATCATTATCCGGCCGTCGGATATGGAGACCCTTCATCGAATGGTCGTCGTGCATCTAAGTTGCACAAGTTTTAACCCACGGAAAATGCGCCCCTAGCCCACTGTCTATCGCCTCCGATGCTCTTTCAACCGTCGATCTCCCCCTGAGATCGGGCGGTCCACATCTAGTCACATGCACACCTTGGACCCAGTCTCCCACCACGTCATTATCCCACGTGTGCGTCGCATTTCTCCTCCGCCCATTACATATGTCAGTCATAAGTCAAATTCTATTGTTTCTCGTTTAAAACTTTCACTAATTCGCCTACCATTATTTCCACTGCACTTTCTTCGTCACCACCCTGCACGCTTCCTCCATTTCATCATGTTGCTTCACTACACAGTCGCCTCCATTGCATTTCCATCCCCCATGCATTTGTTTTCCTCACAACTTTGTGTGTTTTGCAGGTTTACAGTGACAAAGAATTATCATAATTTGCAGCATCCATTGCAAAAGCCGAGAACACGTCAAAGGACCAGTTTTTCAGAGGTGAAATTTATGAAGAAAGTCCTAGGTAGCTACTATGACATGACATCCATTAAATAAACAGGGTTATACTTTGGCAAGCTTCCCAGTGTCATTCAAGGCGATGATTTCACAAATGGAAACATTAATAGAGCAGCAGAGGAAGATCAGTGGATGATTGAGGAATTCAGCGTTCGGCGTTGAAGATTTTAAAGCTTAATTCAGGATTGGGAGGGCAGAGGGTACAATGCACAGAAAACAATGCCCTCAAGGTTTTATGTTACCAGAATTTTCTCTCTAGGAAGGACAGACCGCCCATAAGGTTTCTATTTCTCTACCGTGTTCCTGAAGAGATTTTCACCCAGAACATTTATTTCAGAGAGCAGGCCACAGAGTACAAACAACACAGCATAGTCATTCAGTAGTATGGGCGCGAATTTTTCCGCCATTTTGCCTTAATTATGCAAATTAAATGTTCATCACCTACCTCTTTTACTAGGTTTTGGTTTCTCCTATAAAAACCATGAAGAAACGCATTGTAAGGGTTCCAGATTTTATCAGAAAATTATGCAGTGAAAGACTTTTTGTATACATTTTGTAGAAATTTTGTATGAAGGCTCAGAGCCCATAGGGTCTTAGTGAGGAGGAGTTCCATCTGTTAAAGAGGATTTCGGTCTTTGGTATTTCACATTCTATAACTTTCTCTTACGTGTTATTTTAATAGATCATTTCATTTCATCCATCTTTCTTGTATCATGTTTTGGAATGCGAGTGGCTCACTGATTTTTGGTATGGATTCATCCTAGTTGATGCCCATGCTCGGATCAGTCAAGCGCTTTAAATATGGCTCATGCATGATATTATGTTCCACTATTCATCTAAACTATATTTCTGCTATATTAGTTTCTTTGGGAGGGTGCTTTTAAAATGCTATTATTATGTATGGATTCTTAGATTGTTAAGCCCATGCATGGTGGTATTGTATATCTGGGTATCAACTCAATGTTAACTAATATCTTCTCAATATTTCTTTCACTACATACACCTTTTGATAACTTATGTCTGTGAAGTATTTCTGAATCAGTCCGCTTTTCAGTGAACTGTCTCTGAATTGTCTGATGCTTTGTATTAGAGTTTTACACCTTGCCTCTGCAGTATTTCTTTTCCTGTATCATTTTCTGAGAGTTTGGTCCCATTCTAGTTGATTTCCCTATTTACAGGAGATAGCATGTGAGCTGAAGTTGACAACTTCATACATTATACTATACGCTCCTTGCTATGCTAAGATGTCCTAGGCACTGGTCTATCACAACTCTAGGCTGTCTCTAGGAACAAAAACATCTTTCTGGCGTCGTTGCCGGGGATCGAAGTTGAGAAATTTTAAAATCCCCGAGCCTCGAAAAAATCTAATTCACTCTTCAAGTAGGTGAGTATGGAGAGTTGAGAGTTGTAGATCCCTCACCTTGGCGACTCCACATTTGTTCATTCGATAAATCTATTTGTAGTCCTGGCTCCTCGTAAGCCACACCCGAGGTCAGATACGTCTAAGCCAAAGACACCTTCAGTATCTGACCCTGACCAGATTATACATAGAAGAAATTGGAGGGAAAGAAAATCAGTCCGTTCCGAAATTCCTGAATTGTCTATAGAAGACTTTCCATCCTCTTCTTCTCAAGAAGCTCAAGTGCTAGATCCCGACTCCACTGTGGGAGATACTGATTATTATTATTTGGATAGTCCACCCTGGGAGGGTATCAGAAATAAAAAAAGTCTTCATCCTACTCCTGAGGTTGAAGAGGTCAAGGAGGTAACCGAAGTATCCGCTGTTAATAGACCTTTGTTCCCCTCAACCCCTCAAGCTGCAGTTGAGTATATTCCTATTATTATTCATACTCCACTTCCACCTCCTCCTCCTCCTCTTACTCATCAAACTATTGCACTACCTCCACCTCCTCCAATGGCTAATGTTCCGGCCTTCTTGATGAATAAATATGCTCCCCTGGCATTACCCCAAGTGTTGAATGATATGCCCCAGGATTATCTGAAGATCTTGCCCAGATTCAATGGGGAAAACGAGATTGATGCTCAAAAACATCTTGAGACTTTCTACTCCTTTGCAGAGAACTTTAATGTTGAACATTTGGATGTGGTCTTAAGACTGTTTGTGCAATATCTAGATGGTGAAGCTCGAAAATGGTTTAAGACATTGGCTGGCCATTCTATTACCACTTGGGATAACATGGAAGACACTTTTCTCAGGAAATGGGGAGAGAAGAAAGATCATGGAAATTGTCTCATTGAGTTCAATACACTAAAGAAAAGACACAATGAAGGAGTGTCAGAATTTATCAAGAGATTTAATAAATTGTATCTGAGTCTCCTTGCTGATATGAAACCCCATCAAACTACTGCTAAATTTGTTTTTGTAGCAGCCTTTGATTCTGAATTTGGTTTCTCTCTCAGAGAAAGAAAACCTGCTACTCTGGATGATGCTCAGGTAGATGCACTAGAGTTGGAAGAAAACTTTTCCTCCACTGGTAAATCAAAAGGAAGATCTGAACAAGATGCCAGAAGAAGGGGTAAAGAGGAGGTGTCTACTTCTAGCCAAGACAGAGACTCTAGTACTAGCATAATTGAAGAAATGAACAAAAAGATCAGCAACCTTACTAATAAGCTGGGTAAGCTTGAACTAGAGGCCAAGAATTCAGCTTTTAGGAATTTCCAGAATGCTCCAAACAGAGGTTACAATGCTCAGTATAGGAAACCACCCTTGCAAATATTGCCAAGGGAAGCAAAGGAGCAACAGGATCAAGTGCCACATCCATTGTACCTTGAAGGTCCAGTAGATGATTCTACTAACGACACTGCCTATGGACTGGAGGATGCAAATATTGCCTTTTCAAATAGTGATGGAGAAGAATGCCCTTTGCAAGGGAATGATGAAGCTTGGTGCTCATTGCAAGAAGAAGAAAAGACCAGAGACACAGATGAAGTAGAATTTGATCATTATTGTAAACAATTTGATGATTTCATGCAAGCACATTTCAATAGAAGATATGATCTCAGATCTTCTAGGAAGAGGACTCGTACCCAAGAGCAAGAAGAAGAGCTACCCCAGAAGGAAGCACCTGCTCAAAAGGAGGCTACAATGCAGAAAGTCGCAGACAAAGGTAAGGGACCTCTAAACAAACCTTTGCAATCTAGTGATCAAACTTCTTCCTCTTCAAAAGCAGTCATTCCCCCTAATGTCAAGTCCGTGTCTAAAGAAGTCAAGCCCCCAGCTGAAAATAAAGAGTCAAAAGAGGTTGTGATAGAAAAGTCCCCTCCTGCTTTCAGTCTGCAAAAGGAACTTGAAAAGGTCAAAATCCCAGTCCCCTTGACTGAACTGTTGAAACAGCCAGCATATCAATCTCAAGTCACCTCTTTCATGCTCCCTCCAAAAGCACCAATCATCCCAGATAGTCTCAACCTTCAAGAAGAAAGACCCATGGTAGTTTTTGGCCCACATGTTGAGGAGTTAGATCCCTCTACTCCTCCCTTCTATGTGTCTCTAGTGATTCATGACCTGCTACTACATAACTGTATGCTAGATTCTGGAGCTTCCCACAATCTTATGCCTCTGTCAGTCATGGAACAACTAGGATTACAAATCACACATCCATATAAGGACCTCTATTCATTTGACTCCAAAAGAGTTAAATTCTTGGGGATGATCAAGGATTTGGTGGTCAATTTGGCCCAAATCCCAGCAAAAAGTGTGGTAATGGACATCGTGGTGGCTGACATCCTAGCTCGTTTTGGTATGTTGCTGTCAAGGTCCTGGGGAAAAAAAATCGGTGGATCACTCAAGATGGATTTAACATATGCCACAATCCCGGTTTTTGGTGGCCAAGAGAAGAGATTGTACAGGGAGACTAGATTTGTCAAGATGGTGACTAAGGCTGACAACTCAGTTAATTTTCCAGTCTACAGTAAAGAAGGAGATTTCTCATGCTTGATGTTGGAAGAAGATCAATATTATGCTCATGAACCGTCCTTTTTCCAGATCAAGACTGAATGGCCCTCAGAGAGCAATGAAACAGGAATCTGGACACTCCATTTTGATAGGGAAAATTCAAGAGAAGGTAATGGAGCTGGGGTACTAATGATTTCTCCTACAGGCAGATGGGTACCATTGTCCTTCAAACTAGAATATGAGGCCACTAATAATGTGGTTGAATATGAAGCGCTTCTGTTAGGATTGCAGACAGCCAGGACCATGAACATACAAAGCTTAAAAGTTCTGGGAGATTCAGAACTGGTGGTTAGACAAGTCAGGAATCAGTGTCAGACCAAACATCCTAGGCTAAGGGCTTATAGGAATGAAGTTTGGGACTTGGTAGAAAATTTCTTCTTGGCATTCAATATCCAGTTCATGCCCCAAGAACAGAATAGGATGGTTGATTCCCTTGCTGTAGCTGCTAGTACATTTCACCCACCTCAAAACCCTCTTTTAAGATATGAAGTTGAGGTGCGTTATCGGCCTTCAATCCCAGATAACATCAAACACTGGCAGGTGTTTGAAGACGAAGAACAAATGAAAAGATTCCTGGAAACAATAGGAGAATTCTCCAATATGGAGATTGATGCTGAAGAAGAGGTTGAATCTGAAGATACTTCAAAAAGAAATTGGGAGGAGAAAGTGGCAGGTAACAAGGTGTTGCAGTTAAAGGGAAATATTATAACTAGAGGGTTAGTGCCTCTAGAGAGATTATTTAACAATAATGATGTCCCACTACAGCCAAGCAAATTGGTAGAAGAAAATCAGGTAGAAGACCTGAATTGGGGTACTGAGGCTGATCCCAAGATTGTAAAATTGTCCAAGAAAATCCCCAAAGAATATAAAAGTCTATATCAGAAATTATTTCAGTTTTACAGAGATGTATTTGCATGGTCCTATCAGGACCTAAAAACTTTTGATATCAGTGTTATGCAGCAAATAATTCCATTGAAGGCAGATGCAAAGCCCCATAAGCAGAAGCTCAGATAAATAAATCCCCTGCTGCTGCCTTCTATTGAGAAGGAAATCAAGAAGCTGCTAAAAGCCAAAATAATTGTACCACTAAGGTACTCTGAATGGGTGGAAAACCTTGTCCCTGTACGAAAGAAGAATGGAGAAATAAGGCTATGTGTGGATTTTATAAATTTAAACAGAGCATCCTTAAAGGATAATTATCCACTACCCAAGATGGATTACATCCTACAGAAAGTGGTTGGAGCCTCTAGGATGTCAATGATGGATGGATTCTCTGGTTATTACCAGGTGGCTGTACTTCCAGAAGATCAAAAGAAGACTACTTTCACCACACCATGGGGTACATTTATGTATGCCAAGATGCCTTTTGGATTGATTAATGCAGGGGCCACTTTTCAGAGGGCCATGGACATTGCTTTTGTTGGGGAGCAAGACAAATTCTTGGTAGTCTACCTCGATGATATCACTGTATTTTCCAAAAATGATACTGAGCACATTGAGCATCTGCAGAGAACCTTTGAGAAATGCAAAAGGTATGGTCTCTCTCTGAATCCTCAAAAGTCTTTATTTGCATTAGAAGAGGGAAAGATTTTGGGCCATATCGTGACTAAAGATGGGGTGAAGATAGATCCTAAGAGGGTAGAGGTTATAAATGGTATTGCTTTTCCCAGAAATAAGAAAGAGGTACAAGTATTC
Organism: Pinus albicaulis; assembly: GCA_034641835.2. Classification (NCBI taxonomy): domain Eukaryota; kingdom Viridiplantae; phylum Streptophyta; class Pinopsida; order Pinales; family Pinaceae; genus Pinus; species Pinus albicaulis. The sequence goes on along the minus strand of CM076577.1, from coordinate 672,265,946 downwards.
CTAGGGTGCATTAATTTCTTGAGAAGGTTTTGTTGGTCCCAGTTGTTCTTTCTTTCATCTTACTTCACTCCATTTTCCTTTGTCCATTGTTATCCCAGACCCAAATGATCAATGAAATTAGTTAAAATTACTTTTATAATGAATAACATGGCTAACTTGCTAAGTTTTGTGATTTTGTCATTGTAATGCATTTTGAACTGAAACTAGCTACAGAATGCAGACATTCCGTAGCTAACCGCCAATTCTGCAGTTGTCTTCACGTTCAAGCATGTTCCAGGTGTCCTCTCAGGAAAAGCCACACATGGGTATATTCCACATCATGTCCTCATTGTTCGTTGCTCACCATGAAGAATGAATCGAATTCTGGACGTGGTTTTGGTACGTGGGAACTCATTCAAGGAGGCAGACTTCTAATAGGACTAGGACAGTCCAGATGTCCTTTGTCCCTTTACGCTGCCATCTTTAGAGTCCTAGTACGATTTTGATAAGGAAAGACAATGATCCCCGTATTGTTGCAAGTTCTGTTATGTAGATTTTTTATAAAAGCACTCGGGAAACCGAGAGACAAGCTCTAGATTTTGCTTAGATTTCATGGATTGACTGCTATATTTTTGAAGACCGAGAATACTCTGTTTCAAGTTATTTTCCTTTAATGAAGAAGACAACATTGCTTTGAACGCGTTGAGTTGATTTTGAGTTAGATTCCGTCTGGTGGTAGAGGGCCCCTGCCTCCTGCACGACTTTACTTTCGTAATTTAGATAAGTATCTTAGTCGTTTTCACGTTTTTTTGAAGTTTGAGTTCATAGTTAATTTCATTAGTCACTATAGCTATACTTGTTCTAAGAAACTCTTCCAAAAGATCATGATAATGAATGGGAAATGGCTGTAGTGTTGTAGGTTTTATTTGTAATTTCTTTTGTTCATTATCACAGTTGAACTTATTCTAGTAAACTCTTCCAAAAAATCCTTATGATGTCTAAGGCATGACTGTGATACTAAATGTTCCAGTTGTTTGTTTACACTAAGTAGCATAGCTGATCTTACTCTTAAAACACTCTTCCAAAATATCATAACAATGGGTAGGAAATAGCTGTGATGTCTTAGTTTTTAAATTGCTTTCAGTCTTTATGTTTGCATTTGCCCTGAATTGTACAGCCAGGATTGTTCTAACAAGCTCTTCCAAAATACCATTCATGATGGACAAAATAGGCTGTAGAATCCCATAGATTAATTGCATGATAACTTAGTTAGGGTACTCCGGAGTCAAATTGCATTCAATTCATGCTCTGTTATTTCGTTTTAAGTTTGATAATGGCTTGTTAGTTCAGCACTGTTTATTGTAGACTAGTGACATCTTAGTTCAGTTCTAGCTTAGCTCATTGTATTTACATTCCACATTTAGTTGTCATCCATTGCATATTAGATTACATTAGTTGTTAAACTTAAACACCACGACCTTCATTATTTACAAAACCTCTTTTGTTCCAAATCTATAATTGACTCATAACCATCTGGACAGAAGACAGTATCAGCCCAAGGCCTGAAGTACTTTTGCAACCTCTTTACCATTTCATAAACAAAGCCTTTCCTCAAAAGACTACTTTAAAAAGAAATCTATAACTTTTGAGTAAAGTTTAGTGATGTTAAATTAAGTTGCAGAATAGAATTAGGAGCTAGTCTTAGAGTAGAGATCTTATGATGTTACCAATATTCTTCTCCAAATATGCTTCAACAAACCTTTAATCATGGATAAGATGTTGTATCATTATAAGCTGATTGTTTAATTGTTTAGTTAGGAGAATTTGTATACTTAGCTGCCCATTTCTCAAGCCCTTCTAAAATACCTTTAATGAAAGAATTGGACAAGTTAAGTTTATGTTTTGATTCATTTTCTTGAAGTCATTATCAAGCTTTGTATTCTGCTTAGTCATAGTTTAGGTTTGATTCTGTTTCAGTATTTTCATTTGCATTTGTCATTTGTCATCAATAAATTAGGCTTCACTCTGTTTTTAACCAGCAGCTTCTTTCCACTAGCATCTAGTTCTTTTCCTTGTGAACATAAAACCATCAAAATACCAAAAACATCATAAAACACTAAACACAACGCATTAAGAAACAAACACTTAGGCACATACGGTGCACTTCACTTCAGAAGTTTACCAACCCTGGTTGACAATTAAATGAACTCAATTTAAGAGACTAGGTTGAGACCAAACAGGGGTTTTATCCCCTAACTATGCTAAGATAGTTAGGCATATAACAGATATGTTGAAGAAGAATAATGAGGTAAAGTGGTCACAAGAATCATGAGAGGCATTTACCAGAATAAAAAATGCTTTTGCAGAATCCCCTATGCTAGCTGGACCAGATTATGATAAACCTTTCATGATTTTTTCTTTTGCATCACCTCATACAATAGCAGGAGTTTTATTGCAGAAAAATGACGAAGGGTATGAGCAGCCTATTGCCTTTTTTAGTCAGGTGCTCCATGATGCAGAATTAAAGTACAACCTATTGGAAAAGCAAGCATACGCCCTAGTGAAATCCCTCAAATCATTCCGTGTAAACATCTTACAGTCCCACATCACTGCATTTGTGCCTGCGGCTATTGTAAAAGATATTCTTATTCAGGGGGATAGTGAAGGAAAAAGGGGGAGGTGGATTGCCAAAATACAGGAGTATGACTTAGACATTCGCCCTACTAAGCTGATCAAAGGACAGGGGCTTGCCAAAATATTGTCTAAGTCAAACTATCAAGCTCTGGGCATAAATTTGTCCATTATAGCAGGTGTGGAATCTGAAGAGCTAGAAGAGCGACAGGGAATTGGAGTAGCTACTCCAGAAACACATCTATAGTACCTCACCAGTCCATGGTACAAAGAGATAGTAGAATATCTCCTTACACTCAGCTGCCCTCCAAGTTGTGATAAAACTAAATACAGAGCGCTGAGATTGAAATCACAGAAGTACATAGTTGCCAATGGCCAGCTATACTGGCGAGATCCCTCAGGCATCTTACTCCTGTGTCTCACAGAGAATGAAGTCGAGAGTATTATAGCAGAATTTCATGAAGGGATCTGTGGAGGTCATTACAGCTGGAGGGCCACAGCTCATAAAATTCTGAAAGCTGGCTTCTATTGGCCAAAGATTTTTGGAGATGTTTTTGCCAGAGTAAGAGCATGTGATAAATGTCATAAATTTGCTGAGAGACAGAAATCGGCACCATTTCCCCTGATTCCAGTGCATGTGGATGAACCATTTTGTTAATGGGGTATTGATTTTATAGGTGAAATACATCCTCCATCGAGTGGACAACATAAATGGATATTAACAGCCACAAATTATTTCACTAAATGGGTGGAAGCCATACCTACAAGGAATGCTACAGATACTGTGACCATAAAGTTCATGGAGGAAAACATCATATCCAGGTTTGGCTGTCCTGCTAGGATAGTGACTAATAATGCACAGGCCTTCAAGTCTGCAAAATTTATGAATTTCTCCCAGCAATACAATATCATACTGAGTCACTCTACAACTTACTATCCACAAGGAAATGGCTTGGCAGAGTCTTCAAATAAAACTCTGGTGAGGGCCTTGAAGAAGACTATCAATGAAAATTAGAAGAATTGGAATTCCCAATCGAAATTTTCTCTATGGGCTAATAGAATCACCAGCAAGAGAGCAAATGGGAAATCTCCCTATGAATTGGTATATGGACGAGCAGCAGTTTTTCCTGTACAGCTGGCTTTACTAGTGGCCCGCTTCATGCAAGAAAGCTAAGAGGAACCTGATGATATGATCAGGAGAATCAATCAATTGGTGGAATTAGAAGAAACACGGGGCCAGGTGAATCAGAGGTTAATAGAATATCAAGAGAAAATGAAACACATTTTTGATCAGCATGAAAAATACAGGAAGCTGTAGATTGGTGATTTGGTGCTCAGATGGGATATCCAAAGAGCTGAAAAAGGTAAACATGGTAAATTCGACCCCCTCTGGTTTGGTCCTTTCAAAATTGTGGAACAGGGGGGCAATAATACTTTCAGGTTGGAGAATTTACAGGGTGACTTACTGGATGCCCCTGTAAATGGTCAATTCCTTAAACCCTATTTCCAGTTTTGACTCAGGCCGAAAAAGCCCGGTGTATTATATTGTATATCAGTTTGTTGTTTCATCTTTGTTCGGATAATGTGGGTGTTATTAGGAATCGTTAAATGAAAAGAAATGTTGCTGAAGAGCCGAGTTTTCACAGAAGATGATCAGAGGGTCTGCGAGTTCTCGACACGTCCGGGGATAAACGTGCCATCCCCAGGTGGAGCCGATGTTGATCATGTCAAACCCCTATTGAATTTTTGACAGGCCATTCCATTTTAACCCTTCAAAATTCTTTTGATAGCCTGGAAAATCCATTATCCGCCTATCGTCGCTTTCTCCCAGCCTCAGAATTTCATAAAAGGGCCGAGAAACCCACCTTTGAAGATATATCAGGCCTTAGCCCCTTCGGCCTAGCCCCTCTGCTCCTTTTCCTCCATGTGACCGAAATCCAGAATCGAGCGCTGGCCTTATAAGCGCTTACCACAGATACATGTTGGACGCGTCTATAACCGTCGATCTATACAGATCGGACGGCATTCGCAGTGCTTCATCGCACCCGGACCCCACTCTGTTCACAGCTCTGATAATCTGTCCACCATCTGATTAGCTTGCAGATCAACGGCTATAAGCTCACCCACTCCAGTGGCCACCGCAGCGCACTACTCCAAAACCAGGTGGTATGTATCGCACCGCCTTTCGGCGGTAGGCGGTAATTCTCCTTGGGCCAGCGATTCCATACACTGTCTGCCACGCGTCCCAGCGTACGGTTCCAAAACCGTCGTTCATCGCACGCTATTGTTCGGCAAGAGATGCGCGGCGATATCGCTGTTAGCCGTCAGATCTGGAGACCTTCATCGAACAGCCGTCGTGCATCGAAGCTGCATGAGTTTTAACCCACGGCAAATGCGCCCCTGGCCCACTGTCCATCGCCTTCTATGCTCTTTCAACTGTCGATCTCCCCCTGAGATTGGGCGATCCACATCTAGTCGCATGCACACCTTGGACCCAGTCTCCCACCACGTCATTATCCCACGCGTGCGTCGCATTTCTCCTCCGCCCATTACATATGTCAGTCATAAGTCAAATTTCATTGTTTCTCGTTTAAAACTTTCGCTAATTCGCCTACCATTATTTCCACTGCACTTTCTTCGTCACCACCCTGCATGCTTCCGCCATTTCATCGTGTTGCTTCACTACACAGTCGCCTCCATTGCATTACCGTCCCCCATGCATTTTTTTTCTTCACAACTTTGTGTGTTTTGCAGGTTTATAGCGACAAAGAATTATCATAATTTGCAGCATCCATTACAAAAGTCGAGAACACGTCAGAGGACCAGTTTTTCAGAGGCGAAATTTATGAAGAAAGTCCTGGGTAGCTGCTGTGACATGAAATTCATTAAAGAAATAGGGTTATACTTTGGCAAGCTTCCCAGTGTCATTCAAGAGGCAGATATCATAGATGGAGACATTAATGGAACAATAAAAGAGTATCAGTGGAAGGTCAAGGAATTCAGTGTTCGGCATTGAAGATTTTAAATCATAATTCAGGGTTTAGAAGGCAGAGGGTACAATGCACAAGAAAAAATACCCTCCAGGTTTTATTTTAGCAGAATCTTCGTTCAGGAAAGGACAAAACGTTTATGGGATTCTACTCTATACCGTGTTCCTGAAAGAGGCTTTCACCCAGTGCATTTATTTCAGCAAGCAGGCCACAGAGTACAAACAACACATCATAGTCATTCAGTAGTATGGGTGCGAATGTTTCCGCCATTTTGCCTTAATTATGCGAATTAAATGTTCATCACCTACCTCTTTTACTAGGTTTTGGTTTCTCCTATAAAATTGTAGGAGAACGAATGATTTAGGGTTCCAGATTTTATCAGAAAACTATGCAGTGAAAGGCTTTTTGTATACATTTTGTAAAGCTCTTGTATGAAGGCTCAGAGCCCATAGGGTCTCAGTGAGGAGGAGTTCTATCTGTTAAAGAGGATTATGGTCATTGGTATTTCATAGTGTGTAACCTTTTCTCTTATGTGTTATATTAATAGATCATTTCATTTCATCCATCTTTCTTGTATCATGTTTTGGAATGCGAGTGGCTCACTGATTTTTGGTATGGATTCATCCTAGTTGATGCCCATGCTTGGATCAATCAAGCACTTTAAATATGGCTCATGCATGATATTCTGTTCCACTATTCATCTAAACCGTATTTTTGCTATATTAGTTTCTTTGGGAGGGTGTTTTTAAAATTCTATTATTATGTATGGATTCTTAGATTGTTAATCCCATGCATGGTGGTATTGTATATCTGGGTATCAACTCAATGTTAACTAATATCTTCTCAATATTTCTTTCACTACATACACCTTCTGATAACTTATGTCTGTGAAGTATTTCTGAATCGGCCCACTTTGCAGTGAACTGTCTCTGAATTGTCTGATGCTTTGTATTAGAGTTTTACACCTTGCCTCTGCAGTATTTCTTTTCCTGTATCATTTTCTGAGATTTTGGTCCCATTCTAGTTGATTTCCCTGTTTACAGAAGATAGCATGTGAGCTGAAGTTGACAACTTCATACATTATACTATACGCTCCTTGCTATGCTAAGATGTCCTAGGCACTGGTCTATCACAACTCTAGGCTGTCTCTAGGAATGACAACAGATCTCATGAAGTTTCCTTTAGATGATTTTATTATATGTTTTTTAATTATTGTTTTTAGCTTCTGCAACATATGGTTCAGGATTACTTTCCAAGTCTTTATTTCCAAGAAAAATGTGCTTTCCATTTCTTACAATCAACATAGGTGTGTGGCATTTCATTTATGCAAGTTAATTTCACGTAGCATACTTATCCGAGCAACTTGAATGGAATTTTGTTCGTCTAGCGTATGCTCAACATCTCTTAATTACACAAGGATTAGATTAAGAAGGAGATAGTTCCTACTACACATATAATATTGACCCCTCTTAATTTTTTATGAACCTCAAGTTGATAATTAAAGCTAAGACTCTTGGGAGTTGTAGCATTATTACTGCAATATTGAGGGCCATCACTTTTTTGCGCCATTGTCAGGGAGGTGTCAGGGTATGCGCTGCCTTTTTCTTTGACCAATTCACTCTTTTCCTCATTTTGTCTTATGTTAAGAAAAAAAAAACATTAGCAATCCTTTAGAAAATACAAAAAACAATTTTTTTCTTTCTTTTTTTTTTAGAATTTCTCTTCTTTTAGGCCTTGCAGAATTAGGGACAATTCAGATAATGTTTTACCCAAAACCTCCACTTCTACTAGCAGCTAGTCATTTTTAGCTGACTATGAGCCTCTTGCCCTGTCCACGGGGACCTTTGAGGCCCTTTTGAGTGAGAAAGCAAGGATATTTGAGGGGATTTCAGGAGGAGAAAATTCTTCAACCCCTAATACTATTATGGTTGAATAATGATAACCTAAAGTGTTTGTATTCCCCATTAAAGAAATAGATGGAAAAGCAAAAAATGAAGATATTGACACCTTTATGTTTGAGTTTGTTGTTATGTGCATAACTTATGACTACACCATAGATAAGCAAAATCTCAATCTCTTTCATTCCACCTTGAAGGATGCAACTCTTCAGTGGTTCATGAGCCTTGAAAGCAATAATATCACTACTTGGGATCAAATGTGAGAAGATTTTAACAATAAGTAGTGAGATTATTGTAGATCAAGGGACAACAAGGATGGGATTTTTAGAATGACTCAAGGGGAAATGAGTCTTTAGATTATTATGATGAAAGATTCTAGTTGAGTTACAGAAGGGCACACAATTGCACTTTGAGACTAGACTCCTTAAATCTTGTATTATTGAGGGGAGTTAGAGAGGATCTCATGGAAATTTTCAACTTATTGGATAATGGATATATCTACCAACTCACATATGATGAGATTAAGCAGGTTTTTAAAAATCATTCTAGATCTACTAGGAAAAAAAGTAGAATAGGCAAGAGCTTGGTAAGTCCTTTTTCCTCCGTGGTTATTAAAAATGAATTAGTAGGAATGTTATAGTATATTAAAACAAGAATATTACACACATTTTCCATGCATATGGATATTAGAAAAAAAACGAGAAGAAGTAGAAAAACCATTGGCTGTGTTTTACCCCCAGTGCACAAAGAGACACCCTAGGACTGAATGTCATTTGAAGGTTATAGAATTTTTTTTTGTATGTGAAGAAAATAATGGTACTGAAAAGTTTCCATCTCTACTAGGTCTGAAGGTTGTTTGCCAAGTAATATAAGGGAGCATTGACTAGTTATGCTTCATCAATTAGAAGACACCACAGGCCCTAAGACAATTTTAGCAAGGTATAAATTTCCCTTATCATTTCAATTACAATTCTCAATATCAACATTGGTGCTATCCTAATCCTTCACCTTGACCCATGCCTCAACCTGTTCTTCCTCCCCTCCATCCATATTCCAACCAAAATCCTCAATAGGGTAACCCATCACGAGGATGAAGGTCTCAAGTGGCCCAAGCACCTACTCTGATGCCTCATCCTCAACAACAACAAGTGCTCCAGAGTGTTCCTCCAAAGAAACCCCAGACACATGCTCAACCAAATACCAATCCTAATAACAAGTATACTTAACATGTTTACAATGGAGAGATTGCTTATCATACCTATTTTGTAGAGGTACAAGAAATTAGCCTTAGGCCAGGGTATGTCCTCCCAAATGTCCATCCACCTTCTCCTAATGAATATTCTAAGAAAGAGAAGTAGGATCATGTGCCTTAGATCATTTACAAAAAACCTCTCTATCCTGAAAGGTTGGAAACTAAAAAAATACACACCCCAAAAGAATTTGAACTTATGGGAGAATTGGAAAATATGTTTGTAAAAATACCCCTCCTCCAAGCCATCAAGGATGTTCCCACTTATAATAAATTCATAAAATAGAAATGGCAGTAGGGATTCTAAGAGGGGATATAATAGAGCAACTGCTACGTCAAGGGGAAACAATGGAGTGATAGCCCAATGTCACCTCAACTAAGGCTCCCTTCACTTTACCGACTTTCACCAATGGGAGGAGACCCAATATAAGGGGAATCACTAGATGAATGAAACAATAATAGGATAAGGAGTGATTCTCATAGCCTATTCACATGAGAGGCTCAGACAAATGGCTTACTTTCTCAATAAGCAAGGTGATAGGTTCTCTAGGAATGGATAAGGGGATTCTTGAGTTTAGGTTTAAGTAATATGCTTTGACAAGAAGGTTCCTAGACTCAAGGATCAAAATGAAGGAATGGATTACAAGTAACCCTTGAGGTATTTGAGTTGTATATTTATGGGACCACAATGAAGCCATGTGGGGATCAAAGGACTAAATTTTCTTTGAAATTTTAATGCAATTATCCAAATGAGGACACTAACCCATATTATCCTAGGGAGAGAAATGATCCTCGAGCTAAGGCTTGCTATATTTCAGGATTCCACCATCCTATTGTGCTCAAATTTGGAAGACCCCTTGAGAATACCCCAAAGGAGATGTGGACCAATTTTCAAGGTGTTTAGATTGCTATAAAATATTTCACTTTATTCCCTAGGTGAACTTCTAGGGTTAGGCCTAGAATTGGGAGAGGTGAAGAAAAGAAAGATGAATTTGACCACCAAGAGGATGTGAGAATCAGTGCCTTGCTTAAGGGGCTTAGTGGAGTCAAGATACATCTGGATTGAAAATTTCAAGATCAAAGGAGCTCTAATTAACCTTCACTAGCCTATTAAAGGGCGACAACTGTTGAGATTCAACAAGAAGATCCTAGTGAAAATTATGCACCTACACTAGGATGGAGCCTCAAGCTATTTTTAGGTGGAGGTCTATTTATAGATGCATGAGAAAATTCTATTTATATATGGTTGAGAAAATTCTATTTATAGATGTATGTGTGAGTTCTATTTATAGATCACATGTCTATTTATAGATTCATGTCGACTATTATTATCCCTTAATAATAGTTGGACAATAAACAATAATCTATTCTCAATGAGCACTTGGAAATAGTTAACTGAAGTGGAAAATCAATTATCTATAGGAAATTCGAGTTCAAAGGTTGGTTGATGGGACATGCAAGTGGACTTAGTTGTAATTGAGTGATTCGAAGTTGTAACCGAGTTGGATGTGTAGTTATGTGAGTTGTAAAGTAGTTTAACTCGGTTGTGCTAGCTGTAACTGAAGATACACTAGTGAGAGATCAATGAATTAATTATTAATTAATTGACAATTAGTGGTCTCACATGCAACTGAATATTTACTACTGTTAACTACATGAATGTCAGATCTAATGGAGACCCAATTGAGATGTAGGTGAAAGGGACAGTTTGAATATCAGTTGTGACATTGGTGGGTGCACTCATGCAACCACACACACATTGGATGTGCCCATGAGGATTGCGCAGTCAAGGAAAGCAGGATTCCATTCATTCAAGGATTGCTATCAGTTGGGATTGCGCAGTGGAGGTAGGATGTCTGGAGGCAGTAAATTGGCACATGAATTTGCCAATTTTTGTATGACAGTGTGAGACGATTGTATATTGTACTGAGAGCTCTTGGATTAGAGTTTTGTATGATATTGTTTCATGATCCATGATATATACATAATATATGATAGTGGGGTTTTTAGCTTTATGCTTTCCCGGTAAAAACATTTGTGTTATGTGTGATTGATCTTTCTTCTTGATATTGCAATTGGCGACTATGTTTTAAATTCCGCAAGATTTTTGTAGAAGCAATTCTGTATTTAACAGTGACATATAATTATTAGATCAAGATAATCCAGACAATACATAATTTGTATTAAAATTTCTACATGGTATCGAAGCACAGAAGATTGCAATTTTGAATCAAGGGCTGAGTTTGCTGGTGGAAAGAATTCGAATTTTCAGAAAGATTTTCTTGGTGCTATAGTTGAGTAAACATCGAAATGGATTTCAATGGCTTGCAGCTAGAGTATGCACACGAGGGTAACTCGAATTAAATTTCTTGGAAGGACAGGATGGAGGCGATGCTCGAAGATAATGACTTGAAGAAATTCATCTATAGTGATGTTCCTAAGACCACTTTGACAGATGCTGCATTACTTGATGCATGGAAAAAGAAAGTGGCAAAGGCAAGGAGGTGTTACACTAAAAACTGTCACCTTCACATTCTGATAACTGTATGAGATCATTAACACTCATACATACCTCCTCTGCAAGTCTTACAACCTTTACTCCTTATGTCAAGCCATGAAACAAGAAGAAAAACCCTAAAAACCTCTGAAAGAATGGGTATGCATGTAACATGAAGCCTGCCTGCATTCTTGGCTTGGGTACGCAGGTAATGTATGGCTTACCTGCATTCTAGAATGGAGTTTTCCTTTGGAATGCCTACGTACCCCCTCCAAACTCAAAAGAGCGAGAAAGTAAAGTTAAAAAGTTGGTTTGAGGTCAATTCTAGAAGGTTCTAGATGATATTTTTTGGGGATGAGTACGCTTTGATAAGGTGCATGTATCCCTCACCTTAAGGAACTAATCCCTTGATGTGAGGAGTCTATCCCTTTGAAGGAGGATTCTATCCCTACAAAGGTGGAATCCTAACCTCCTCATCCGCTCTATAAAAGGAGGCATTGGGTAGCCTCAAATGGTTAGATTTTGGAGATTGAGAATTGGAGTTCAAGCTTTATGTGTGATTGAGTTGAAGTGTTGTTGAGATTTAGACTTCTTTCTGCTGAGCTTTTGAGAGGAAAGATCACATACCTCTTTATGCTCCTGGAGGAAGAGTGCAAGACTTATCAAAGTAGAGGAGACTCTTGCTTCGAACCCCGGGAAGGCCTTTCGAACATCAAGGCTAAGGTTTTAAGGTCCTTCTGTTATTTTTAAGATTAATACAATCAAGTTTTGTTTTTCTCAATAAATTGTCGTTCGATTGTTTATTTCAATAAGCTGTCGTTTGATCATTTATTTCATAGATTCCTTGATCACTATGATAGGTATGTTTTATAATTATTTGTTATACAAGTGCTATTTAATATTTGATTGTTTATGATTGCAGGTCGACAAAAGACGAAAAATTGTTGCGATGAAAGAACTCTTGCTGCGACGGAAGAACTCTTGTTGCGACGGAAGGATTTTGATGCAACGGAAGCACTACAACTGCAAATAAGCATTTGGATATAAGGTAGGATAGACACCTTTATAAAATTTATTTGTAAAACAAATATATTTAGAGAAAGACAAACTTAGTTGTTCGTTTGTTGCTAGATTGTCTTCTGACATTAGGGAGATTGGTCTTGTCCGCAAGAACGATTTATCCGCCCAACAGGAGGATTCTGTTGGAACGTGTACGAGACCACATTGTCTCAAGCCTTCATGGGAAAGCCACACCATATGCTATGTGTAAGGCTTTGACATATGTTTTCCAAAGCAATAATGACCATAGGAAATTGGCGCTCAAAGATAAACTCAGGAATATCAAGATGGAAAAGGGCGACAACATTCCAAAGTTTCTCATGAAGTTTTTCCAATGTCGAGATGAAATGGGGAGTGTGGGAATAATTGTTGCTGATGATGATTTGGTGATCTTGGATCTCTTGGGACTTCCTAGGAGTTGGCACAGTTATGAAGACTCTGTCAACAGACAGGAAAAACTGCCAAATTGGGAACAACAGTGGTCAGATCTAGTGCAGGAGGAGTTCACACGAAACACCAGAGATGGATCTTCATAAAAGCATGATGATGAAGAGGATTGTGCTTTGGCTGCCAAGGCAAGGAAAGGGAAAGGGAATAAATTCCATTCAAAATCTGAGTCTAAAGGCAATAAGCTGCATTTGTCCAAGGTAAAGTATTTTCACTGTCACGAAGATGGGCATCTCACTACTAACTGTCCGCAGAAGAAGAAGAACATGAAGGCTGCTAGAGCTGCAGCTGGTGAGGTCCTTGCCTCAAAATTTGAACTTGACTTCTCCTTGATCGCATGCATGGTGTCAAGTGCATTGGGATCGGTGTGGTATTTGGATAGTGGCACTTCCTTCCACATGACGGGATATAAGGATATTTTCAATGACTTGGAGGAGAAAGATCTCCAAATGCATATAGAGATGGGTGACGACAGATGATACAGTGTGACTGGAATTGGTACTATTACCTTTTAGAGGGAGTCAGGTAAGCCATTTCAGTTGAAAAATGTTATGCATGTTCCAGGTCTGAAGAAAAACTTGGTCTCAGTCACAATGTTGGAGGACAGAGGTTATGACGTTGTTTTTAGTGATGGAAAATATTTCCTGCGACATAAAACAACAGGTCAAGCCAAGAGGATAGGGATTTGAGTTAAGAATATCTACAAGCTGGAGGTAGATGGTTGCGCTGCCATGATGGGAAAGGTGGAAAAAGTGGTGAGCTGGGATGAGGGAAAATTGTGGCACAGTCAATTGGGCCATCTTCATCATGGAGCCTTGAAAGTCATGCAACAAATATCTACTGGACTTCAAATGGGAACACTTGCTTAGTTAGATCAGTGCAAGGGTTACACCATGGGGAATTATGTAAAGTCCACCTTTCATGAAAAGGAGAATCGTGCTTCAGTGATCGTGGAGAGAGTTCACACAGATGTGTGTGGACCGTTCTCGGTTGCTTCAACAGAAAAACACAAGTATTATGTTATTTTTTTTGATGAATTTTCTCGTAAATGCTGGATCTTCTTCATGCAGAAGAAGGATCAAACATTCTCAAAGTTCTATGAGTTTAAGGTATTGGTGGAGAAAGAGTCGAGGAAGTAAGTGAAGGCTCTAAGGAGCGATAATGGTGGAGAATACATCTCTAACGAATTCAAAGACTTCTGCAGCAAAGACAGAATCTGAAGAGAACTCATAGCGCCTCATAACCCACAAAAAAATGGGGTCGTGGAGAGGAATATTAGAACGATCGTGGGTGTAGCACAAGCGATGTTGCATGATCAAGGCCTACAAATGCATTTGTGGGCGGAAGCATGCAAAACTGCGGTTTATGTGCAAAACTGTTGTCCTTGTAGAGTATTTAGAATGGGTACACCTGAAGAAGCTTTCACTGGTAAGAAACCGAATGTTTTACACTTTAATATTTTTGGCTCATCTGTTTATGTGCATGTGACCAAGAATGCCAGGAAGAAGCTGGAGCCGACTGCTGAAGTTGGGATATTTTTGGGTTACACAGAAACACCCCATAATTATCGTGTGTATTTTCCTAATAGTAAGTTGATTGTTATGTGACGGGATATGAAATTCGATGGGGTGAAAGCCATGCAGTTTTCACTTGAGAGGGAGCTAGACTTGCATGCGAAGGAGGAACTTTTGGTTCCCAAAGATGAGTCTCTAGATGTGGTTCAGCCACAAGAGGAGGGTCATGGAGTTGTTATAGCATCATTTTTGTTAGTATGAATCTTTCGTCGTAAAAGATCACTTTAGCTACGCATAACAAATAGCCCTAACAAGATGAGTCTCTTATTGGTGTAGAAAAACAAACATGGAACTCAATGGGAGTTCATAAAGCAAAATGGAAAATGGTGACCAAGAGTAGATCCAGAGTGATCTAATGCAATGAAGGTGACTAACGAATGGGAAAAACCCTTCTATTTATAACAAAATATTGGGGTGTTCTAGAACTCGGTGCATGAATAAAATATTATTAATCAAATTCTAGAATCACCCTTCAGGAATATTTTATTATATTTGTTGGAGGGAAAAGGTATTTTGACTTGGGTCAATTCCTTTATTTATAAACAATATATAAATAAATGGTTTATTTATTATTTTAGGGACATGATGGGAATATAATTAAATAGATAATGATTTATTTAATTATTTAAAAATGATTTAGTCAAATTTAACTAGGAATATTATTTAAATAATGATTTGAATAACTTATTCCTAGGAAATACTTAAATAAATAATGATTTATTTAATTAATTTCCTTGTTTTTGGTTAAATATGACCAGGAAATATAGATAAATGTTATTTTATATGGTGAAAGCAATTTTACTTAGAGTAAAATTGGTCTTACATGGTGTACTTGGGTTCATCTAATGATAATGAGTTAGATGACCAAAAAAATGGTGTAACAGATTGCCCCCCAACGTACAAGTGTTAGGAGAAAATCGTATGACCGAAGTACGTTGTAAGAACTCAATCACTAGGCATCAAGAGGGAAGTGAGAGAGAGGAATGTAAGGTAGTCTAATGTGCTAAAGGACTAGACCCTGAGGAGACGAGACTTACAGGTGCAACAAGTCTCTAGGTGATGAAGTAGTACCAGTGTGAAAGGCGGCGGGGGAGGCATACCTATGCCCGCCGATACAATAGTACAAAGAATAAGGCACCCAGAAAACCACGGAACGCAAGGATGAAGCATATGCTGGCCTAAACATGAGCCAGATAAATAAAATGATGAATCCCACATACATGTGATGCCTGGAATAACCGTCAAGACTTATACAAGAAGATTTTAGTACATGAGATACAAATATACCCAAATGCCCCCTACACACGGGGAAGGGCTCACAACATCTAACTGATATATGTAAATCGAAGAGGCGCTGCAAGTGGTTGAGGCCGATATCATCAAATGAGAGGAGCTGCATCAAGGGCGGAAATAAAAAAAGTTATCCGGGCATGTGGGGGGCTACCTGCAGGGCCACCCCCTCATGAGGGTTTAGACATCTCACACACGTTCGGGAATCATCAATAGCTGCTGCTGCATCATTGGACCATTAAGTGTATAGATCACGATCATGCTGAGAAGAGCTCGAACCAAGGTACACTGCCCCCTAGACCTGAATTCTGGAGTAAATGAGCTGATGTTGACTGAAGTAGGTCTGCCATAGGTGAGGCAAGAGGGTAACCCCAACTAAGGCACGACGGAGAATAGTAGAGCGACGAAAAGAGAGACACTAATGATGATGATTGAAGGAGGGATATGGAGGATCGGTTGGACAACTTCCCTTGTTAGAGCGTAAAGGACATGAATAGCTTGGCATCGACTGACACAATATCAGGAGGGATAGGGGAAAAGGGTGCAGAAGGCCATAATGTGCGGCATGAGAGAGGGATCAAGCAAGACAAGAAGGAGGACTATAGCGGGGTACAAAGGGACTGGGAATAGGCTCCATGAATGTGATGATGACTCGACTGGGATGCTCTAAACAAGGGCGACTCGATGGTGCTGCCTCATAGTAAGGGTCCAGTGGGGAACCATAAAAGCATGAGTACAATGGGGTAGCTCATGACGAAAATCAACATGAATGAAGACGAGTAAGAAGGCAAAGTGGTGCCCCGAGTACAAGTGTCGTAAGTGAAGAAATTCGATTTTGAGAAGAGGTGAATAGACCCTTCATGGACGAAATCTATCCTGGTGAAGTATCAAAACATAAAAAAACTGACAAATACCCATTTGGGTGCTCGGTGAGAGCTTTCCAACGATGCAGACAGTTTGTCAAACGGGGCTACGATTTGGTCGCAGCGGGCGAAAGAAAAAACAGGGGTTTTCTTCTAATAGGGCGTTTTCCCTCCAAAATCATTCATTTGCTTGTGTAGCTGTGGTGAATGTGGAGAGGAGAGAAGGCCCTAAATCTTGCGGCGATCGTAGCAGACAAACCGACTGTTGGAATTGTGATCCGACAGTTGTAGGTAAGAGGCCTAATCCTAAGCTTTGTTTTTGATGGATTCAAATTGCAGATTAGGGCTTTAATTCTCAGTAACTGCCCCTACTTCATCATTACGGTCAGGTCGCACTTTTTGGGGCAAAAGCTACAACCTGGGACACAGATTTTGGCCTGAAAAGTGCGACCTGGCCCAAGTTTTGCCCAAAAAGTGCGACCTGTTAGATGTGGGGGGTTTCAGTGCTGTCATGTGCTGAGATGTTGTTTTGGTGTAAGTTAATGCAGTTTTGTTGATTTGGAGGCTAACAAAAATGACGTTTTTGTGTAGATATGGCATATATACGGATCAAGTGGAGAGAGAGAGACTTAGGTACATTACGGACGGAAATCCAGGCGGATCAGGGTGTCCGTCGTGCACTGGCTGGGTATGGGGTTCTGAAATTTTTGGAGAACCCATTGATGAGGGCTAGAGAGCCCTTGTTGGCCCGAATTAGCAGTTATTGGGATCCAGATCATGAGGCGTTTGTAGTGTAGGGGCACAGGATTGAGCTGATGGTTCAGGATTTGTATTTCTTGACTGGTCTCCCACCATTAGGGATGGTGGGAAACACACAACCAGTGTTACCACGGGGGCGTAACATTATGGAGTTTGTTGAGCGACATTGTCGACCAGGTGTCCAAGTCAAAGGGACTCAGATATCCATTGGTGATTTAGAGAGGTTGGAGACCCGGGCAGTGGCCACAGCAGTGTTGCGGATCTTGGGTAGCCAGGTGTTCCATCACATCACTGGAGGGCAGATGATGATTGTGGAGAGTGTGCTGAGTGGGACCTACTATGGGTGGGCCTAGATGATGTTGGTGTCGGTGAAACGACAGTTGTCGCTATGTAAGCGACAAGTGAATCATGATTGTGCCTATGGGACTGTTTTGTGTTATTTCTTCTTTGAGAAGATCCCGACCTTGCAACCTTGTATACAGTTACCTGATGGAGGTCTGAGAGAGCCTCGGATGCGTCGGTGGGGACGATTACTGTGTAGAGGAGGAGGGGCAGTCTGACGAGTGTTCCGACCAGAGTTCTTCGCCCATTGGGACCAGATGCCACTATACATAGACGACTATCCCTATAGTGGGATGAGTTATTGGGGAGATTCGGACTTGCCGCTGCCGCTTGGTCGAGTGTGGGGGCCCGATGGTAAGTGACAAGCAACTAATCTGTTATGTGCATTTTAGAGTTTGTGACTAGTATGCATGGTACTAATCGTTATATGTTTTGGAATGCAGATATAGCTCCGGTGAAACCGACCGGATATATGGGGCGACCGGCAGCAGCTGGAGCTACAGGTGCGAGTGGATCAAGGACAACACAGAATGAGGATATGGCTGCTCTGGTGGAGGACATCCGTCGTAGATGTGAGGGGTTGCTGACTGGTGTGTCGGAGCGTGGTTGGTAGGATTTATATGACTAGTACATAGAGTTATGTATTGGGCTACCCTCGGAATGGCGAGGTATCATGTGACGCATGGCGATGGCCGGTCAGACTGTGCGTGACCTACGAGCTGCAGGAGCATAGCCATTGGCTCGGGATCCTCCGAAGAGTGATTAGATGTAGGGTAGATGGTGCCCCCCAGTGTTTTTGTAGGGGCAAGTGGTGCCCCCCATTTTGTACCATGCTATGGGCATGTGATAGGTTTTAGAGCAGATGGACTCTAAAAAAACATGTTATATGATATATAAGATTTATGTACATTTTGTTGAAATGTTATTGTCTTGTGTGTGATAAATGCCAATCTAGAACATGATTTGCAATTTGATCGACATAGTGATTTTGACATCGAGGGATATGGTGGAAAGTAATAGATGTAAATGCATGTATCAAAAGTTTCACATGTAAATATTGTCTAAACAGGAGAGGGTTATGCACACGATAGACACCATTAAGTTGTAGGACAAGAAGCAGGGAATCTAAATGAACATGCGGATGGAGGATGTGATGAGAGAGGGCATCGGCTAAGAGACCAAGCACGGTATCATATTCGGCCTGATTATTGGCGGAATTACCAATGCAGACCCCATTTTCAAGAACCATGGTATGCAAGGGGGTAAGATGGCCCAGGTTGCCGAAGCGAGATTTCGGGAAGAGTGATTTGCCCCATCAGCATAGCCAAGATAATGGGTGGAGGAGAGGGCCGATGTAATAGTGTCGTGGGACAACAACTGGGAGGGCTGAGGAAGAGGAGGGCAGCGTGAGTAGAGGATAGACATCCACTGACAGCTATGGGAGGGAGAAGTCAGTGTAGGAAGTCTAGGACTCATAGATCGATGAGAGGGAGATGAATGAGAACTATGGGATGAAGAATGGGAACTCAGGTTGCGAAGAACATCGAAGATACGGATGGTATGACCGTGAGTATGGGAGGGAATGGAAGGGTCAAGGGGACCATACGACGTGGCAAAGCTACCGAAGTCAACAGTATGGGAAGAGAGGCGCAGATACGGGTCGTCACGGGGAATGACAGAATAATAGGTAAAAATATGGTCAAAACATGAAGAGCCCGAGAATGTGTCTGAAGGAGGATAAAGCAGAACAGATAGAGTGGAATCGGAGGGAATGTACTCAGATGGTTGCGCGGATGATGATAGGTATAGGAGGGGAGCAGCAGATTTTGACATTTCAACATCAGGGGGAGGAATGTCAATGGTAGCAGGAGGATCCTCGAGTAGACCTGACGCATATTGAGCAAGGATGGGAGAGGCAGATTGATTTTGTTCAATTTCGTACTCGCGAATGACCTCTAAAGAGGCTCGGTAATGCGTGAGGTGAGGAAAATGGTGAGAGTAATGGCCGTGGACACCACACAAATCGTAGGGTTTGTTGGTGCGGAGAGTCTTTGAGGTCTTGGCTGCAGATGAGAAAGAAACAGAGGCTGCAGGGACTGTCGATTCAGGGAACGCGACTTTAACCATGGGTTGGATACGGGGCAACTCAGGACAAGTATGGGTGGGGTGACCGATACCATCACACAAGGCACAAGGCTTGGGGGGTTGAGGAGGGGGAGAGGTGGGGTCGGGTGCGGTGGGCTTGTCTTTGGATGCCCCCTTTCAAGTTTTTCTTTTCTTGCCTGTAGGGGTTGCTACATGGGGAGGGTCCTGCGGAGGGGCTAGGGGCACTGTAGCGGTAGAAGGAGCGAAGGGAATCGGTTGCACTGGTGTCACAGCTATGTATGGTTTGGGATGGCCCGGTGGGGTTTCAGCGGGAGGAGTAAGATACCATACTGGTATTCCTAAGGTTAAATTAGGTAGGGAAAGGGTGGCCATGACGGGGACCGAGTCGACGCCGAGAGGGGGGCCAAGGAAAGGTATTTGACCAGCAGGGTAATGACCAGGGGGGACGACTCCCATATGGTGGAGACCGGAGGGAACTGACTCAGGAGGGTAGGGGGGGTCCTGAGTGTCATGGGAAGGGTCAGGTGAAAAAGGTTCGGTTGACTGAAGCGAAGGGCGAGGAGCAGGAGGTGGTGAGCGAGATTGAGGTTGCTGACTAGCCGGAGCAGGCTGTGGAAGGCCAGCTTGAGACGAGTGCATCATGCAAACATTCGATATGCTGGGGTTAGAGACAGGAGGAGGGGGAGGACTAGCAAAAGTTCCAAGCAAAGAGGAGTCTTTGTAGACGTCAGGGGAAACACTGGTCAAAGAATCAACAGTTGGTTTATTAGTGATAGTAGAGATGGTGGACTCAGGGGAGGTCTACGATGTTGGTTCATGGTAGGTCAATTTTTCAATGGTGACAATCTTGCCATTATGAGGGAAAAACATCTTGCGGTGGACTGCGGATGGGATGGCGGACATGGCATAGGTGTAACTACGCCCCAAAAGGATGTTGTAGTAAAGAGGGGCGTCAATAACTTCAACGTTGACACAAACAGTCTTGTCGGCAAGGGTGATAAGACAGTTATGGAAAAGGCCAATGGGTTGGGAGGCATGGCCATCCCACGCGCGAAGGGTGATGGTGGAAGGGGCTAGCTGAGGGGATCTGAGTTGTTTCCAAACCGAAGCAGACATTACGCAGGTAGATGCCCCCTCATCAATAATACACCGAGCAACATTAGCGTTTCGGATTTTGACTGGGATTTGGAAAGCAACTGAAGGAGGAAGAGGGGGATGGTCTGAATAACGGGCGTCGAAAATAATCAATTGGTCATCAGCAGGATCTAAAGCACCCACAGCAAATAGTAGAGCCCTCTTTTGAGAAGGACATGACTGGAGGAGTTCTAGTGTTGAAATGGCAACAAGAGATTAGGCCAGATCATCTACTATGCTGTATGAATGGGCAGCCCGACCAGAGGCAAAATTTCGGCGTAATGGTCCCTTAGGAGGCTTGGGATGAACCTTGGCTTTGGGCAGAGGGAGTTGCAAGGGACCATTGGGTGTCGATAGAGGCGCTATAGGACCTGACGATGGAGACTCGGAGACAGATGGAACGGGGGGTGTGGAATACTGACGGGACCAAGTTTGAAGGTTGAGGTCGACGGTGAGAGGGGGGTCAGAGGCCATCATGAGAATCTGGTAATCAGAGGAACTAGAAGGGGAAGGTTGAGTGGTGACCGGGGCATGAGGGGGTTGAGTGGCCACAAAGCCTTGTTGAGGGAAAGGATTGGTAAACACAGCGGGTTGAGAAGTAGCTGGGGTAGGAGGGACAGTAGGGGAGGAATGTTGTCCCTGCACAGTGGCCTGAGAGTCCCACATTTGCTGCATTTGTGGTAATAAGGGACAATCGTGAGTGTAATGACTATAAACACCACAACACGAACAGGGCTTATTGGTGCGAAGTGGCCTGGTCGGCTTGGGCTGAGAACCCTGTGGCTGGGTAGCAGTGTGAGGATCAATACTTGAAGGATTGGGTCCACAATTACCAGAAGCGGATTGATTGCTTCTTCTCCTTCTTTGAGAAGGAGGAAAATTAGGTGCCCCCTGCTGTGCAAATACTTGCCCTGGAGGGGGTAGTAAGGGCGGTTGCGGGGTTGGAAAAGGCAAGGGAGTGGGAGGTCCAAATGCTGGAGGAGCTGGGACACTGGGTTGCGGATATGGATAAGGGGTAGGGTGGGTAGCAGTAAGGTAAGTAGGAAGGTGGGCAAAAGGAGGAGGCATGCCGTAGCCTGAATACATGCTACCTGGAGGGGAAAAAACGCCGGAGGGGCTGGCCCTTGGAGGAAAACCATGGCTCGGAAGAGGTTGGGCAGAGGTATGTGACAGGGCTCCTACAATACCGTCAGCAGAGTGAGATGCCCCCGAGGCATTAGAGCCACTGGGTTTGGGAAGGTCAGGAAGGACGGTATAAACATAACCAGATTGGGTGTAGATAAGGTCATACTTCAAGGCTATTTGGAGGGCGGCTTCTTCGATTTGAGGAAAATGGGATGCGACATCTTTGCCAATGGGAGGTAAGAGAGAACGAAGGAACCAGTCCATGTAAACCTGATCTTCGAAGGGGGGAGCGTGACACAAGCTCCGTCTTCGCTGCCATTCCTGGACATGAGCAGAAAGGTGGGTCGAAGAGGATTGATGAAAATGAGTTAAGAGTTCAGTACCAGTGTTGTACCGGAGGGGGAGTTGGAAATAAGATAGAAAGGCTTGGGCAATGGTCGCAAAGGTGGTATGGGAAGAGGTGGATTGGTCAACATACCATTTAGAAGCTTCGCCGGTAAGCGTGCGTAGGAACAGTCGAAGACGGATGGAGTCATCGGTGATGGAATTGGAGGAACACCACATGTGAAAAGATCGAATATGGTTAGAGGGATCTTCACTAGCAAGGCCTTCGAACTTGGGAATGTCGGAGGGGAGCTTGGTTGGCATAGTAGGCCAACTGAAATTGTGGCGAATAGGATCATTGATTAGTTGATTGAAATCGGGGAGACTGAGGCTAGCCATATAAGGGAGTAATGGGGCAGTTGAGGTAGGTCCCGTAGTGGTTCCTCTGGAAATGGACCCAGCCGTAGAACTGGGGTTAGGGCTAGGTCCTGAACTAGACATGGAGAAAGTAAAAGAGGGAGAACCAGAAGGAGGGGGAGAACCTGAACAATTAGCAGAAGAGTCGGAGTGCGGACTCAGGGGAGGACTTACTCGAGGATGAGGGGAAGGAGGAAGTCGACCGAGCGGAAACTGAGGGTGAAGGCCAAGAAGTCTCCGGGAGAAGCGCCTTGGGGGCGCAATGATGATGGGAAAGAAAAAAAAAAACCGACAAGGGTAGGGAGGGATAAAATCAAGTGAGGTCAAGGGCGGAGAGGTGCAGTGACAATTGATTTTAAAATCTTTTCCAAGAGGTGTTAACCAGGCTCTTATTCACTTAGGGTTAGTGTGTGGCATGCATTAATTTTAATTGTTTAAACCCAGATGTTTTGAGAGTAAAAGAAAAAGTGTGTTGTGTAACTGAAAATAAAGCTGCAGGAAATAAAACGAAAAGAACATAAAATTAACAGCTACTAATGCGTTAATGTAACCCAAGAAGGCGGGTCTCTCAAAACAAGTCTATAAGAGGGAAAAAACTAAGCCAAGCACGCAAAAAGGAGGCCAATAGATATAATGTCAGGAGGGACTGGGATCTAAAGGAGAAATCTGCTGAAAAGTGGTGCAGAGAACAGAAAATAGACAGAGGCAAGGGTGTTGCTAAAAAGGAGGAGATCAGCTAAAAATAGAAGAGACAAGGCGGTGGCCGTGGAAAGGAACCCAAACAAAACAATATGAGGTGATTTGAGAGGGAGAAGAGCCGATCTAAAGGGATCTGAAAAGGAGGTATCAGATCTGAGAAAAATAAAGCTGAAGCTCTGAAAATTCAGACTTCTGAAACAGCAAAGACTCGCCCACAAAAAGTGGAGGGTACTAGAGCCCCAAGGGGGAAGATTCCCTCTTAGTTGAGTGAAGCAGATCAGAAACAGGTCTAAACGGGCAGAAACAGAGGCTGGAAAACCCTGGCAGAAGCTTCAGACAAACCCAGAAAAAGTGCTGAAAAATTTGCAGAAAAAGTGCAGGTCGTAGGTTCTTACCTTTTTTTAGTCCAGGTCACAGGTTTGGGGCAGAAAAGTGCGTCCTCAAGCTTAGGTCGCACTTTTTGGGCCGATAAGTGCGACCTGTAGATCCGGCTGTCTCGGCAGCAGATTTCAGAAAATTTTGTCGTCTCAGCTGCGGCTGATGTCTATCACCTGTGCAATAAGGCCAGAAACACACAGAAGTTAAAAATTTGACTGTTTGAGGGTTTTATGGGTGAAAAACACCATAAAAATAGGGAAAACAGAAAATGGAAGACAAACCCTAGGGTTTGAAACAACTGGATATGCAGGAATAGATAAAACGACAACGGTCGTAAAATAAATCCCTAGTGGAGTCGCCTATTGTTAGTATGAATCTTTCATTGTAAAAGATCACTTTAGCTACGCATAACAAACAGCCTTAACATCGATTATGGCTGCAAAATATCTTTAAGTCTGCTGCACAAAATTCAGATCTAAGCACAAAAAGACATTAAGCAGATAAAATATAATATGGCTCCATGCATCCAATAGACAAGACAAGAACAAAGTGTTTAAAAGAATGATTTGTATTATATTAAAGAATGGGGCACCTGAGAGGAAAACAAGAAAGGTGTTTTCTGGTTCTCCTCAGTGGGATGGGTTCTTGGAAGTCCTCAGTGTTTTAGATCTAAAATTCCTCTCTCTTATTGGTGTAGAAAAACAAACATGGAACTCAATGGGAGTTCATAAAGCAAAATGGAAAATGGTGACCAAGAGTAGATCCAGAGTGATCTAATGCAATGAAGGTGACTAATGAATGGGGAAAACCCTTCTATTTATAACAAAATATTGGGGTGTTCTAGAACTCGGTGCATGAATAAAATATTATTAATCAAATTCTAGAATCACCCTTCAGAAATATTTTATTATATTTATTGGAGGGAAAAGGTATTTTGACTTGGGTCAATTCCTTTATTTATAAACAATAAATAAATAAATGGTTTATTTATTATTTTAGTGACATGATGGGAATATAATTAAATAAATAATGATTTATTTAATTATTTAAAAATGATTTAGTCAAATTTAACTAGGAATGTTATTTAAATAATGATTTGAATAACTTATTCCTAGGAAATACTTAAATAAATAATGATTTATTTAATTAATTTCCTTGTTTTGGGTTAAATATGACCAGGAAATATAGATAAATGTTATTTTATATGGTGAAAGCAATTTTACTTAGAGTAAAATTGGTCTTACATGGTGTACTTGGGTTCATCTAATGATAATGAGTTAGATGACCAAAAAAATGGTGACCAAGAATGCCAGGAAGAAGCTGGAGCCGACTGCTGAAGTTGGGATATTTTTGGGTTACACAGAAACACCCCATAATTATCGTGTGTATTTTCCTAACAGTAAGATGATTGTTATGTGACGGGATATGAAATTCGATGGGGGGAAAGCCATGCGGTTTTCGCTTGAGAGGGAGATAGACTTGCATGCGGAGGAGGAACTTTTGGTTCCCAAAGATGAGTCTCTAGATGTGGTTCAGCCACAAGAGGAGGGTCATGGAGTTGTTATAGCATCATTTTTCACCCTCATGTGAATAATTATTGTCTCTTTGGCCCTAGGCACCCTTTCCTTCAAGACTTGAACAAATTCATGAAAAACAGTGTTAAAATTCCCATACGCGGCTATGCCTAGACTTTTCCACGTATATACGCGAGTTCGTTCATAATTTTCCATGTATGCCATTTAAATCATTAAAAAAATATATAAATTCCTTATTTTCATGGCAGGGTGATGGTTATTCCCGTAATTCAACCACCCCAGCCTGTGGCCCAACTGTTTCCAACAGCTGAAACTACTTTGAGGGAGTGTAAAAGCCCCTCATGTGTATGGCCTAAGGGAGAGAGAAAATTATAGAAATTATACTCTATTGGATCCTTATTTCAAGTCTGATGTTCCTGTGCCTCTTGCACTTCCCAAGTATATTTAGGAAACCCTTGTTTCCTTGAAGATGATCATCATCCTATATGACATCTCGTGTGCACACATCTTGGAAGAATCCTAGCAAGGTGAGGGTTGGACGGATCCAGAGGATGGTCTACTCGAAGGCCATGGAAGGATTAAGGTGATCTCTCCACTTTCTATTCTTGTACATACCTTTTATAATAAGAAGTACCATCTTGTTCTCGAATATTCACGTGTCTATATATGTGTGAATATTGTTAGTTAAACATTCATTATTGCTTATATGATATTATACATGAATTATACTGACATTTAGGAACAATATATGCTGTACAACTAGTGTTTTGTGTTCGTTCTTTCTTGATTTCCAGGTTACGAAGCACGAGGAGTTGCTGGGGGTTTGAACCTTGCGGGACCTACATCAAACGTAGGACTTTCGGGTAAGTTCCACAATTGATTAAATCTAGTTTTCAGCATAAAATATAGGTTAAGTGAGTCCTCCTTGAATGGTATGCCCCTGATCTGTGAAAGTTCCCAACCCAAAAACATTTAGGGAGTTATTTCCTGAAACAGAAATGGCGACTCCACTGGGGATCACACTTTTGTGATTTCCCTTTGGGTTGTTTCATTTGTCTTGAAGGTTTCCAACAATTTTAATCATTTTTTCCAGTTCAGTAAATCTTTTTCCATTCAGACTGAAGAGCTGGTCTCTTGATCAGGCTTGACCTTTTTTATTTTTTTCCTTATTTACTTTTCCATACACAGTTTTTCTTTTACACAGTCACATATATACGCTAGTTTGTGTAAAGGAACCCGTGATACGTGAGTTGCCTTTACAACAGTCGCATATGCATGCCTGTTGCAAAGTTGTGAAAGCACGTATGTTTGATTAAATTTTTTAATTTTCGGTTTAAGAGCTTTTTTGGTCTTATCTGCCTGTGGAGGTTTGTTCCTGTGATATCTTTGAAGTCTCTGGACTGTGTTTAAAGTGGTTTTATTCCTATTTCTCTCTTAGTTATTTGAAAACCGGCTCATTTGGTGAAGTCTTTGTTTGATGTGCTTGCAATTCTGGCTTAAGCACCAAGATCTTTTTCTGAAGACTCTTGGCTGTTATGAGTATTCAGGACAAAGATATTTTTCTCATTTTCTCTTTCCTAACTTTATGAGTTACTTTGCATCTTGGTTTTTGCCTGTTTTTGCATTTGGTTTTCTTGATTTCATTGACTAGGTCTTGTTGCAATTTTCGAAAAGTCTCTTTTGATTCTTTGGAGTTTGAGTTTGCTGCAAGTTCATACTATTGTGCTGAGTTGATTTGTTGAGTTTCTTGTCTTCCTCTTGCTCATATAAGTCCTGCTACGAGAGTAACACAGTTGGCTTAGAGCATTTTGTTGAAGTTTTTCTTGAAATTCGAAGTTTGTTTGGCTCAGTATTTTGATAGTTTCTTGGTCTTTTTTGAAGTCTCTTTTCTTCATAAAACTCAAAAGCCAAAAAACATTTTTTCCCATTTCTTTTGTTTTGGTTTATGGTTCTTTTCATCTTTTTGAAGCCTTGTTGAAATATTTTTTCTTCGGTTATTGAATTTATTACGAAGGGAGTCTTCTTTTGATTTCATTCTGTTATATCAAGTATGATTTTGGCGTTTTTATACCTTGAGCTTCTGATTTGGAATTAGATTGGTGGATTGCCAAAAAGTGATTGAACCTTGGTATCATTAGAGATTTCTCTTTGCTTTCTTAGATCTTTCATCTTAGAATTTGCATGCCATTAGTGATTTGCATTAGGTGCACACAAGCATTTTAGTCTTTTTTGCAATTTTTTTAGGTGTGTGAAGTCTGGTTATCTGAAAAGAAAAGTAAAATATATAGTCTCGTAGAACCTGTGTAGAAATCACTCTTCATTGAAAGGCAATCAGTGCATTTGCATATAGTTTGGTTTTCATTGGTTTCTTGTTGCATAATACAAACATTATTGGTTTCACTTCCATATTCCCTTGACATAAAATAACAGCCAATTAAATAAGAAATATAATTTAAAAACAAATAGAAATTTTTGTTTTAAGTGTCATACATCAACTAGCTAGGTTGTAGGGCCTTGGATTAGGTGAGTGGAGAGTTAACTCTCCAAGGCCGCTCAGACTTTGAAACATAGAAGTTTATTAAGGAGCAAAATCCAACACCGTTAGGTGGATCGGGAAAGCTCTCCTCCAGAGAGTCAAGCACGAGGGAAAATGCAGACAGAGAAGAGAGATACCCCCTCTCTGATTTGCTGAATCTTGACCTAAGAC
Organism: Pinus albicaulis; assembly: GCA_034641835.2. Taxonomy (NCBI): domain Eukaryota; kingdom Viridiplantae; phylum Streptophyta; class Pinopsida; order Pinales; family Pinaceae; genus Pinus; species Pinus albicaulis. The sequence goes on along the minus strand of CM076577.1, from coordinate 672,237,943 downwards.
CGTTCCGCCCGGCTTCTGATACGGATTGGTGTCCTTAGTTGCCCATCCTAGGTATCACACAGGTGACTGCAGGGGGGAATACCCGTGGTACCTGAGGCAAACCTTATATCACTTCCAGCAGTACTTCTGGAGGGTGCCCTTGCGAAGCTTGGGTACTTGCACCGGCAAAGGTTGTTGTTAGGAGGTCAGCGTAACTGCCTCTGTTACCTTCGCTAGTGGATCTGGGTCGTAATTACCCCAGACTACTTTCGGGAGGTCTTGTTTTTCACTTTCCTATATTTTGGTGTCCAGTCCTAATCACCCGGAGTGGAAATACTTGAAGGCCGCTTGCTTGGTTGTATCTTAGGGACTTTTTAGTGAGTGATCTTTGCTCCTAGCTTGGTTATATTTATACTTTTTTGAGTCTAATCAATCTTTTAAAGTGGCTGACCGATCGATTTGTCGATCGAGACGGCTTCGTGGGTTGTCTCTCGCGAGTGCCGAGCCTTCTTCAAGAAGGCGTAGGAGTAATTCAGAAGGTGGTTATCACCCGGTGTTATCTGACGCAGCAGAGAGAGATCCTTTGTTAGGGCTTGAAGTTTCTGTAGTTGGTCTTGGTGTTGGTGTCAGTACTGAGAGGATTACTCCATCCACCTCGAGAGTTTTATTTCCAGAAGTAGAAGTAGAGGAAGTACCTCAATCTCCTGAATTGCTTTCGTCTCCTCTTTCTTCTAATTCTCCGTTTATCATTGAGTACATCGGACCTGAGTCTGAGAGACCTGAGAGTCCTTATCCATCACATTCTCACCTTTCGATGGTCACGATTGGGAACACAGCTTCGGCTGTGAGTGCTGCAAGTATTCAGACTCCTCCTAAAGTTGAAGGAGGAGGCACTATTGCTATATCTCCGATTGCTTCTAGTGTTGCTGTGTTTGGTTCCAGTTATACCAAGCACAGGCTTCTCAATCTGGTCCCTTTTGTCTTGGAATGTCCATTAGTGGAATTCCTCTATTTTCCTTTTCTACTGCTGTAATTGCATCTGCACCCATCTCCTATATGGCTAGTGGATCAACTTATTTTTAAGGGTTCCCCTTTGGAAGTGGGCATATTCCTCACTCGAATCCTTCCTTAGGGTCTTTTCCTTTTACTTCCCAGACTCGGAATTTTAATCCATGGTCTGGAGGTCAAAGTTCTACTACCTTCACAGGGTGGAATCCTATCTTTACGGTAGTAGGGGCAGGGAATTAGTTTCTTGCTGGTCACCAAGGGAATGTTCCTGTCTCTTCGTCTAGTGCTTATCATGCTTTTTCTCCTTTTTCAAATGCTTGGAACCCTTATCAGAGGGTTTCCTATTCATTCACTACTTCAGTGGGGGGAACTGGTTTGGTTTATAGTAACTCTATGTTGGGAGGGGGTCCTTCTCCGAATGCTGGGTCACAAGGATTTTCCTATGGCCCAACTTTTTCTACGAATTCTTTCTGGCAACCTGGTGCCTCGTCAAATCTAGGGTATTCTTTTCAGAATGTGGGAAATTCTTCCTATCAGGGATGAAATTCCCAGGCTCCTCCTCGTTTACCATTTCTGGCAATGTTAAACTTGTCAGATTTGTCGAATTTGACTAATGATCCAATCCGTTATAGTCCGGCATGGCCTCCGGTCCCCACCAAACTACCTTCAGATATTCCAAAGTTTGAAGGAAAGAATGGAGAGGATCCAACATATCACATCACCACTTTTCATCTATGGTGTTCATCAAACTCCCTGATCGATGATTCGATTAGGTTGAGGTTATTTCAGCGCACCTTGACTGGAAATGTAGCTAAGTGGTATATTGAGTTAACTGGGGGTAGTTTTGCCACTTTTGGAGATCTGGCTACCATGTTTTTAAATCATTTTCAGTTGCCTGTTTGATATGATGCCAGGATTGAAATCTTGGCTAATTTTAAGCAGGACAAGGCAACCCACATTTCTAATCATTTTCAGGAATGGCAGAGAAGGAAACAGCTCATTAAAATGGTTTTTGAAATCATTGCAGTCAGATATTTCGAAGGATGTATCCCTGTCTGGGGTATTTTCCGAGGAACAGGCTATTTTTAGTGCCCAACAATTAGAACTGATTTATTCTCAGTCTGGAGTACTCAATAAAAATTTTCCTGATGCTCCTCACTCCAAATTGGACTTGTCCAAAACTAAACCTGTTCCTCATGGTGATGGACTTATTGGGTCGATCGATAGCGGTGCAGCTAACTTGCTTAACCAATTGTAGTAGTTTCCCATACAATCTACTTCTTTAGGTTAGGCTGTACCTTCAGTACCAACCTCTTCTCAAGCTTTGTCAATAAATGTTGTCCAGACTTCAAACCCCAAAGGAAATCAACAATCAGAGGGGAAGAAGAAAGGACAAAATAATAATAAAAGAAGGGCAAATATGGGAAGGGCGATGTAAATAAATCCAACGAGCATGTTGGTGAGGGACATAAGGATAAAAAATAAGTGAAATTTCCATGCAAGTTATGTACTGGAGATCATCTTACTCACCTTTGTCCTAAAATTCAGGATGCACAACGCTTGTTAGCTCAACAGGGATCTTCTAGTTCCTAGGCTGTGTTAACAAACCCTTTTCCCCAAGGGCAAAAATTAGTTGTTGGCACGAATCAAAATACTGGGGCTTCCTTTGGAGGCACCCAGGAAGGGGAAACCCTGTCAAACATATATATGATGAGTGCTCACGTAGAGATCGCTACAAGATCTCGTAAATATGGTACAACTGAGTCTTCAAAAGCTAAGGGTACTTTTGATACTATTGAACCGCTTCACATTACGAGGTTCACTATTGAGCCCATACCTCAGATGCCAAGAGCATCTACAAAGTGTATGACGATTAATCCAAATGCTAAGCCTTCCCAGAATTACTCTGTTGTAGAAGATCTGGTGCAGAGTCCTTGTGTTATGTCTGCTCTCGAGGTGCTTCAGTCTTGTCTAGCTCAACAAAGTGCTCTTCTCACTGCTATTGGGGCTGTTGATCTGAAAAACTCTCTTATGATTACATTTGATATGACTAATTTTAAAAAGAGACTCCCACATCATATGGCTTTCCATATTATATCGTCATTTCGAAAATTCACTATATTTCAAACGGTCGTTGATGAGGGTGCTTCCACGTGTGTGATGTCTCTCGCATGCTGGAAAGGAATCAGATCTCCTGCAGCTATTCCATCAGCCACTCTTTTGACTGTGTTTGATGGTCATTCTCACAGGCTGCATGGTATTGTCCCGGCTTTGCCCATCTGTGTTGGGGGAAAAAATGTAAATATAGAGGTTGAGATAGTTGATGCAAGATTGGACTACAACCTTCTATTGGGGCGAAACTGGATTTATGAGATGGATGCTATTGTGTCCTCCCTGTTTCGTATTATTTGTTTCCCTCACGAAGGGAGAATTGTCACAGTTGACCAACTGGATTATTCTCCTAATTCTCCTATAGACCAGAATGCATCTGCTGACTCAACTATCCCTTTGGTGGATAATGTCAAACCACCTATTGAGAATCTCGGGGTTGGAATGTATTCTTCTCTGATGGGTACTTTCGATATTCCACCTCCTTCCATTCATATAAATGCAATTTCGTCCTCCAGGGCTCCTATTCGAAGAGAGTTCTTCAGAACTCATTATTTTTCGGATCCTTGGACCTTACCTTCCCCTACTTCCACATTAGCGGAAGGTCAAGTGGGTGGAATGGCATTTTCGATGTCTACAGCAGAGATTGCTTATAAATCCATTGTTGACTCTACAGAATCCATTCCCGTTTCTCTTTCACCAGAGGAATTGGATGGCGATGTGGCCCCGACTTGGACACTTAGTTCTTCTTCCGCCCAAGATTGCCTAGATACCACTCTTCCATCTGAAGAGGCTATAATGGAAGCTATGACTGGTGTAGATAGACCGTGGGATGATTTTCACCATCGGTCTTACTTTCTACCAGACTTGAATGAAGTTGAGTCAAGTTTTCCAAGTCCTCAGTCTTCTGGTCTTGTTCACCCAGTCTTGAGCCCTTTAGCACCAGCACAGGTATTTGTTGAAGGGAACATGGATGTGATTTCTCCGACTATCCCGGTGAACATCTCCAGGAATCCCAATGTTATCGAGAATGTTTTCATCGGAGCTGAATGTTCCCCTGAAGAGATTCAAATTTACACCGATCTCTTTAAAGAGTTTAAGGATGTGTTCACTTGGTCTTATGAGGAAATGCCTAGTATTGATCCATCTATTGTCGAAAATGATATCAAGATTTACGAAAACACTAAGCCTGTGAGGCAAAATATTTGTCTAGCCAACCCTAGGAAGGTTGCAGCTATCAAAGCCGAGGTAGAGAAGCTGCTCAAGGCAGGATTTATTTTCCCTTAATAAAGCATGTCCGAAAGATAATTACCCCACACCATTTATAGATCAGATTATTGACGAGTGTGCTGGTAATGATATTTTCTCCTTCATGGACGGTTTTTCTGGATATAATCAAATTACTATCCGTCCTGAAGATCAGCATAAGTCTGCCTTTATTTGTCCCTGGAGTACCTTTGCTTACAAGAAAATGCCATTTGGCCTTAAAAATGCTGGAGCCATGTTTCAGCGGGCCATGTCATATGCCTTTCATGACATCAAACATATTATCGAGGCATACTTGGATGATCTAGCTGCTCGTTTTCGCAAGAGAATTGATCATCCTTCTCACCTCCGTCAAGTATTTGAACGATGTCATTTTTACAAAATCAGGTTGAATCCGAACAAGTGCGTTTTCGCTGTCACATCCGGTCGGTTTTTGGGGTTTATTGTGTCTACAGAAGGGATTCGGGTAGATCCCTTCAAGGTTGAGGCAATACTTCTGTTGCCTCCCCCGCCGTCTATTCTTCAAATTCAAAGTCTACAAGGAAAAGCTAATTTTCTGCAGAGATTTATCGTGAATTATGCCAAGGTTACAAGAGGATTCATGAGATTATTAAAGAAGGGAGTCCCATTTTTGTGGCATGACTTTTCTCAACTCTCATTTGATGCTTTGAAAAAAGCGTTGACCTCTGCTCCTATACTGAGTCCACCTGATTATAACAGGGATTTCCTCTTGTATCTCGCGGTGGTAGAATATACTATCGGTATGGTTCTGGTTTAGGAGGATGATACTCTTGCAGAGCATGTTATATACTACCTTAGTCAAGGTTTGGTAGGACCTGAACTCTGGTATTCTCTGATAGAAAAGCTCGCTTTAGCAGCTGTCCATGCTGTGCAGCAACTCAGACATTATATTCTCCTATGAAAAACTTATGTTTTGGCAGCAATCAATCCATTTCAGTTTGTTCTCAGTAGGTGAGTGATTGGGGGCAAATATAATCGGTGGATTGTGATTTTGCAGGAATTTTACCTTCATTTTATGTCTACCAAGTCCAAGAAATCATTAGTTTTCACAGAGTTAATTTCTGAGTTGCCCTGTGGAGCAGAGATAGTTTATGACGAATCCTTTCCGAATGAACATCTTTTTCTCATCTCTTCACAGGATCCTTGGTATGGGGATCTTATTGTTTATCTTCAGACTACGAAGTTTCCTTCAACTTTTTCGAAAGATCAGCGCCATAAGTTGCATCACTTGGCTAAAAATTACTTGATCATTGGTGATACTTTATACCGTCGAGGGGTCGATTCAATCCTAATATGACTCTTAACTCTCAAAGAAACTGAGGTTGTGCTGAAAGATTGCTACAGTGGAGCTTTTGGTGGTCATTAATCCGGGCTTGCTATAGCCCAAAAGATCTTGTGTGCTGGATACTTTTGGCCTTCAATTTTCAAAGATTGTATTGAGTCAGTCAAACGGTGTCATCCGTGTCAAGTGTATACTCGAAATATGCGCGCTCATCCAGCTCCGCTCTTCCCAGTTGTCACTGCCGGTCTGTTCACAAAGTGGGGTATTGATTATACTACTTGTAACCCGCCTTCGGCTAAAGTTCACAAGTACATTATTGTACCAGTAGACTAATTCACAAAGTGGGTCGAGGCTATGCCTACTTTTGGGAATGACGGCGAGACAATAACTCTTTTTCTCTTCAATCAAGTTATTGCTCATTTTGGTATTCCTAAAGATATTGAAACTGATCATGGTAGTCATATTCAAAATAGCATGATGGTTGAGTTAGCTCTCAAATTGGGTTTCCGGCACGAGCATTCATCTCCTTATTATCCTCAGGCCAATGGGAAAGTGGAAGTCGTGAACAAATCCTTAAAGACCATTCTTCAACGGAAAATTGATAAAGATAGAACTAACTGGCACATTATGCTGTATCCTGTGCTTTGGGCATATCGGATGTCAGTAAAGACTACAACTGGTTTACTCTATTTCAACTAGCTTATGGGTTGGAATCAATATTTTCCATTGAGTGTGAGAATCCTTCTCTTAAGTTGGCTGTAGAACTTCTTCCTGACACTTCTAATCTTGAAGAACTCATTCTTCATCTGGAACATCTTGATGAGCAGCGTTGAGATGCTGCCACGATGAACGAAGCGCATAAGAAATGGGTACAAGTTCAGTATGATAAAGTGGTCAAACCTAGGGTCTTCTCCGAAGGCGACCTCGTTTTGGTTTATGCCCAGGAAAAGGATGCCCTAGGGGCAGGTAAGTTTAAGTCTATATGGTATGGCCCCTTCATCGTTAAAAATGTCCTTAAAAAAGGAGCTTATACCTTGGTTGATTTTGAGGGAAATGAGTTGGAGGAGCCCAGAAATGGGCTCTATCTGAAAAGGTATTATGCCTAGGCCTTGGTCGAGCATCTTTATTTTTGTATATATTTTTGTTTTTGTTTTTGTACATGTTTGAGCTTTCAGTGTATGAGGTTATGGTGATGATTTTTGATCTACTTTCGTAGGTTGTATTGGATATCATGAGTCATTATGGTGTTGTCGATGGTGCTAGTAGACACACCCGAAACTTAGCTTCCACGACTTGGGTACTTTATTATCCATCTAGTCAACTGTTAGTTTCAAGAGGGGTCTGCATTGGTGTTGCTTCCAATAATGTATTAGAATACACTGCAGTTATTTATCTACTTTCAGAAGCAATATCTTCGGGTGTTGATTCATTTGTAGTATTCTTGGACTCCCAGTTGGTGGTGTCACAACTGAACAATATATATTGGGTCCAGAATCATTTCTTGTTTCGATTGTTTTTGAGGGTATATTTATTGCAAAGATCATTTCAATTTAAAACATTTATTCATATTCCTCAAGCTAACAATCACATGGTAGATTCATGAGCTAATCAAGCAATTGACTGGCACATTATTCATTCAATACTTTAAATCAAATCATCAAAATCATCATACATTTTCTCACATTTGTTTCATCGCATCATAAACCGTTGTATATATGTATATATCATTAGAATGTACAAAAATCTATACAAAAATTTGGACCCATATGTCCTACAATAAAATCTATGGTCCCTGTCCAACACTCGTGTTCCTATAGAACATGATTGCAGTAGCCACACAGCGGAATAACTGCACCCAGTCTCGCGGTACCTCGACTACCTGTCTTTGGATAGCCTCTGGTAAGTCTTCTACTGTAGACATAGGCACTTGGCGAGTTAAACTCTCCAAGTTTCTCTTAACGACGTGTAGCGTCCTACCAGGGTCTTCAGCATTCGCTTCGCCTCTGTGACGTTTGTGCCGTGGGTATCCTTCAGGACGAACTAGTCCCATATCTGTGTCATGGTCATATAATTTTGTAAGTCATTTGAAATCGAATCAAAAACATGTTTGTTTTTTATTTTATTTTTTCACATATATTGAAAAAATCAAAAAAATCAATCAAATATTGCAGTCTTACCAATAACACCCGATGCTGCACTGGGTGGAAGGACTAAGTCTGGATCACCGCGAAAATCCATCCCAGCATAGGGATAGTCATCCACTGCAATAATCTGTTCTTCCCACCATTGGAAGAACTCATCATCCCATGTTGTTCGGGGAACTTCACTTCCCCCCAATCTCTTCATCAGATCCACCCATCTGGCTATTCTTGGGTCTCTAGGGCTGCTGATGGATGAGATCACTTTGGGTCGAAGCCCAAGAATCTTCTCAAAGAAGAATGTCATCAAGATGGTTCCATACTCGAAATGTTTTGTTTTAGCTTTCCGGATGGAGGTCAATTTTTTTTTCATGTTGGTCAGAAGAGTTGTACACCAATCAAAGAGATGCACTAAACATTCCACAGCTATACTCATCTGTGTTCTCAATGCCTGGTGCAAGGAAGCAGATCCTGCCACCCTAACAATGGTAAAGAGGAGAATTTTCATATGTAGCTCTGATAAATCTTTGATTTCAATTTAATTCCCTACTTTTTGAGACCACTCTACACAATAGACGTGGACATAATCCTCAACTATAAGCCCTCCAAAAGGCTTGCCATGCAAATCTACCAGATCTCCTCTTCGGGAGAGTCTAGTAATAAATTAAATGTCTTCCACCTCTATGTGTATAGGTATTTGATCGATCATGAAACAATATTCCTCCGGTTCCCAATGATTCACTAACATTTCAAGTAACTGGACGTTACTTTTCATATTTGGCATTTTGAAGAATTTGAGTAAACCACAATTTCGGAGGATATTGAGCGAATTTTGGTCCCGCATGACCTCTTGGTCAATGGCATTGTGCTCACGTTCTCTCCAAGAGATAGTCATCCTACAAAAAATCATTAATTTTGTCATTAGGTTCATTTTTTGCAATCACGATTTGCGCATACACGACTTCCCTTTTGGAAAATCACGTATCATACGCGGGTTCGTCCACATGAACTAGTGTATGCGCAGAATGATAAATCAAAACAAATCATTTCAATGGTGAAAAATCAAAAATTTTAATTTATTAATGGATGAAATTAATCACAAAGATGAATTTAAGGCTTACTTGACTAATCCGACGAAGTTTGACGGCTGTTTTCTCCTGATTTGAGGAAAGAGGTTTTTTCTCCAAAGCTTTTTTCTCCAATTTGGCAAAGTAACAATGAACCAAATATGAGGTAACATGTGTATTTATGCCCATAAATTGATTTTTTTTTGAAAATTTTCATTATGCTTAGTTTTCACATCTTTATTAAGCCGCATAACCCAGTTGCTTGGAAGTGTTGGGATGGGTATATTTTTAGGTACATTTTGTTGACTTTGAGATTTTTTTGGTTTTGGAATCCATGACTGCTGACCTGTCATGGCAGGTATATGATCTTAACTAGCATATAGGTTAGGGAATCCAGTTTCCGTTGCATTCTGCATTCTAACATCCATTTTGATCACTTGCCATAGGGTCGATCCCGTCATGGCATGAGCACTTAAACCATTTTCACTCGCCGATTATTTAATCATGACTTGGTGGTAGAGCCTTCCTTTACATGGGCTTCCTAGTTAGTTCCTCGTTAGCATGCTACACTTTATGTAGGCTCGGGAGTCCTCTTTAGTCCCGCCATGACTTATATGTTGAAGCTTCATTCTTCTTCTTCTTCATTATCATTTTTCTGACTATTACCCTAGAGGCTCCCTGGTGTTCTTCAGTTGCATTACTGCATTGCATATTGACTACTTATTTATCTTGGCCTTTAGTCGGCTTCATTTTGACTCGATTTTTAAGCCATCTTTTGACCTTGAATCTCTGTACAAAGTCAGCCATTGCAAAGCACTTAGCTATCGCAACTTGACACCCTTGTTACCCATGGATGGAACACTCCTTTGAGTATTTCTTACCAGTTTTCGCCACCTTACATTGAGCATAGGATTGTTCCTATCCCAGAAACTAGTGCATTTGTTTCCTAATACTCATTCTATCCACTGTACCATAACATTATTTTATTCCTTTTCAGGCTTACTATATGAAAAAGACAAAAAAATCAAATATGTTAAAAAAAGAGCGGGAACGGGATGTTACTTCATATTTTGATGGCAGTTACAGTATCAATTTGTCACCCTTGAACAAAGCACATAACACTGTCTTTTCCTCATTTGGGATGGTTTTAGTTGGCCTAGGCAATGCCATAGCCTTGTTTCACGAGTCAGTTCTCCCCTGGTTAGTTATCTCTTCTAATCATATGGAGAGTTTGATTTTGCCTCCTGCATAACAGACTTATATAGTGTCATTCTTTACTGCCAGGGTCATCATGAGTCGTGCTTTTGTTCAAGGGAAGTTAATCCTAAGTTGGGAATTCTGTAGTCTCTCTTGATTGAATATTCAGGCCTTCCTGGTTTTGTCAGTATCTTGTACTATCACATCAGATATTTGGTCTTCTGCTCGTGCAGGTTTGAGAAGGTCTCTATTGACTTCTTGCCGGCAGGTTTGTCTCTTATCGACTACGAAATCTTGCTCTGAGAGTAAACCTAGAGCCGCACCCTGGCCCTATTTACATCATTGATAGGTGACCTTGTGCTCAGCATTTGATCATCATTATGGGTCTTTGACTGAGTGGTTTTCCTTGTGTTCAACATCAACATACATTATCACACTTTGGATTTGTGCAGTACCTTGATTTCCATTTGACCCTATCGATGGATATCTCGCCTCTTTGTCAACTTTCATTATTCATTAGGGGAATTTTTAGGTCTAAAATGGGCCTCCTAAGGAAATTATAAAATAATAGTGGAAAAAATCAAATAAGATTTGATGACATCATCAAATTTTAGAGGGAAAAATGAAAAAACTACTTTTTCAACTTATCTCCCAAAATTTTTACTCAAATTTCGAGCGGGAGTACTCGTTGGATGCGAAATTTAATTCCTCATCCAAGGAGTACCCATGTTGCATACTTTCGATGGGTCCTACTACACGGAAAATGAGAAATACATAAAAAAACGTGATAGTACCCATGTTGCATACTTTCGATGGGTCCTACTACACGGAAAATGAGAAATACATAAAAAAAACGTGATTACAATCACATTTTTTTATGTATTTCTCATTTTTCGTGTAGTAGGACCCATCGAAAGTATGCAACATGGGTACTCCTTGGATGAGGAATTAAATTTCGGATCCAACGAGTACTCCCGCTTGAAATTTGAGTAAAAACTTTGGGAGATAAGTTGAAAATACGAGTTGAAAAAGTAGTTTTATTATTTTATTATTTTTTAATATTTTTACCCTTTTATTTAAAAAATGGTAAATCATCCCCCATGGTTGAAATCGTCATCTTGAATCCTATTGGTTGTTATAAAGTTTATTTTTGTTGTACATTTTTCTTGGGAGGCCCATTTTAGACCTCAAAATTCCCCTAATGGGTTGGTTGAGAGGGTTTCTTCCATGTGCTAGCTTCATCTTGTGCATGTTAGAAACGTACTTCGGGTTGGTTCCTTCACTCTACTTCGTCCGATTGCTTCCAAATCTTGGCCTGCAGGTTACACTCGCGCTGGAATGATGTGGGATGCCTTAATGCCTTCCTTCCAATAGATCATTTCCCATCAACTCGGACTCATTGCTCTGGGAATAAGGTCTAGAGTCTTTTGTCAGTACCTTAGGGTTTTCAGTCATCAGTGGTAGACTCTTCGCTGTCGACAGTGAGGATTCATTATTGCCTCCTGATCAATAGATTCTTACAAGTGTTTGAATTCAACTCATTTATTCACACTTGTTAGATTGTACTAGGGCACCTTGACATTCATTATCATTATCGGTGGGTTGTCTCATGTTTGTTAACGGTTTACATTATTGACTGGTAATCAAACGATTTCTCACATGGTAGACTTTAGATTATTTATTCCCATTGTGTAGAATAGTGCCATAGTGATCAGTGAAGATCTCGGGTTTGCATTAGCACGCTTCGGTTCACTTTTGACAGTTCATTCAGTTTCTGCCAGTGACACCGTCCTCCCTTATATGTTGCAGTTTCAGTACAACAACATTTTATATGTTAGTTCCCGAGTTGCTTGATTGTACCATGTATTCCACTTGTTATGATCTAGTACCTGGAGATTCAGTTACTTGTGTGATCAGATATCTACTACAACATCATTGACCAATATTCTATATGTGATACTTGCGCTTGATTTTCGACTTCTAGTTTTGGGCAGTGCTTAGATGATTCACTATGTACTTTCCAGTTCAGTTATACTTGTATTCATTTTGGATCTATAGACATGATTTTATTTCACTGAGCATGGATATGCCCGCCTTAGACATGAGTTGACTCTCTGACTTCTTTCATTGGTTTTTTGACAAGCTGAAATCTGGTGACGTCCTCTCTCGTCTTCACAAGGTTCTTTCTACGCACATAATATATTTCGGCCATTATGTACCCCTTTTGACCTCATATATTAGGGGGCATATATTATAGCATCATTTTTCACCCTCATGTGAATAATGATTGTCTCTTTGACCCTAGGCACCCTTTCCTTCCATACTTGAACAAATTCATAAAAAATAGTGTTAAAATTCCCATACGCAGTTATGCCTAGACTTTTCTGCATATATACGCGAGTCTGTTCATACTTTTCCACATATGCCATTTAAATCATTAAAAAAATATATAAATTCCTTATTTTCGTGGCAGGGTGATGATTATTCTCGTAATTCAACCACCCCAGCCTGTGGCCCAACTATTTCCAACTGCTGAAACTACTTTAAGGGAGTATAAAAGCCCCTCATGTGTATGGCCTAAGGGAGAGAGAAAATTATAGACATTATACTCTGTTGGATCCCTATTTCAAGTCTAATGTTCCCGTGCCTCCTGCACTTCCCAAGTATATTTAGGAAACCCTTGTTTCCTTGAAGATGATCATCATCCTATATGACATCTTGTGTGCACACATCTTGGAAGAATCCTAGAGAGGTGAGGGCTGGACGGATCTAGAGGAAGGTCTACTCGAAGACCATGGAAGGATTCAGGTGATCTCTCCACTTTATATTCTTGTACATGCCATTTATAATAAGAAGTACCATCTTGTTCCCGAATATTCACGTGTCTATATATGTGTGAAGATTGTTAGTTAAAAAATTAGTATTGCTTATATGATATTATACATGAATTATACTGACACATAGGAACAATATATGTTGTAAAACTAGTGTTTTGTGTTCGTTCTTTCTTGATTTCTAGGTTACGAAGCACGAGGAGTTGCTGGGGGTTTTAACCCTACGGGATCTACATCAAACGTAGGACTTTCGGGTAAGTTCCGCAATTGATTAAATCTAGTTTTCAGCATAAAAGATAGGTTAAGTGAGTCCTTCTTGAATGGTATGCCCCTGATCTGTGAAGGTTTTCGACCCAAAAAACTTTAGGGAGTTATTTCCAGAAACAGAGTGGAGGAGTCCACTCACGCAGAGCCAAACATCAGAACTGGTAGAAGGCGTACCAGAGAAGCTGATAGGCTGAGACTTGATACTACGCAAAAGGTAGGAGCCCCTACTTCACAATGCAGACAAAGACAATCTCCTGACTGATTTATTGGATACATGGATCTCATGAGAAAATGTATTGTGACTGAGCCATATTTCTTTCAGGAAGCAGTACAGGAGCCCACATGGGTAGATGCAATAATGGAGGAGTATGAATCCATTGTCAAAAATAGTGCTTGGGAAATTATTCCAAGGCCGGTTGATAAATCAGTGGTAGGTTCAAGATGGATCTACAAGATAAAGCAAGCTACTAATGGGAGTGTTGAGAAATACAAGGCCAGATTTGTGGCATGGGGCTTCTCACAGATCGAGGGGATTTATTATGAATAAACCTTTGCACCTGTCGCAAGGTATTCTTCCATAAGGACCATCCTTGCTCTCTTAGCGCAGATGGTGTTAGTATGAATCTTAATTCCAAGCATACGAAAAAGGACCACTTTAGCTGCGCATAAGAAACAACCCTAACAACAGAAATGACTGCTAATATCTTTAGATATGCAGTTAGGTGATCAAGATAAATGCTGCAAAAATCTAGATCTATGCATTAGAAGACATTAAACAGTAGAAAAGATAAGATTTACTCCATGCATCCAATAGAAAAGACAAGAATATATCAAATAAATTTTATATTGATGGCAGCTAGGAGGAAAACAGAAGAGGGTGTTCCTTGCTCTCCTCAATGGGATGGGTTCATGTAAGTCCTCAACACTTCAGATATAGAATTCCTCTCTCTTGATGGTGTAGAAAACCCAGACAAAAATGGAAAAATATGGCTATGATGGTGGATCAATAGCCAGACCAAAAGTTGAGATCCAGAGTGATCTTTAGGCAACAAAACGTGACAAATGAATGGGAAAACCCTTCTATTTATAACAAAATATTGAGTTAGTCTAGATATTGGTGCATAATTAAAATATTATTAACCAAATCAAGATCCAAGTTTTATGGAATATTTTATTATATTTGTTGGAGGGAAAAGAAATTTGACTTGAGTCAAATCCCCTTATTTGTAAATAATAAATAAATAAATGATTTATTTATCATTTTAAGGATGTGATTAAGGAATAATAAATAAATAAATGATTTATTTATCATTTTAAGGATGTGTTTAAGTAATAATAAATAAATAAATGATTTATTTATCATTTTAAGGATATGGTTGAGTAATAATCAAATAAATAATGATTTATTTAATTATTTAAGAGAGATTTAGTCATATTTAACAAATAATATTATTTAAATAATGTTTAAATAATTACTCTTAGAAAATAATAAGATAAATAATGATTTATCTAATTAATTTCCTTGTTTTTGGTTAAATATAACCAGGAATATTAATTAAACTGTTGCTTAACTGATTATTCCTTGAGTAAAATCAAACAAATATGGATTTATTTAATGTTTCCCCATGGGGTTTTCTGTTTAGACCATAAACAACTTAATAAAGGTGGTTTACTAAGTTATTTTTCATAGTGAATGCGATTTTACTTGGGGTAAAATTGGTCTTACTTGGTGTACTTAGGTCCATCTAATAACAATGGATTAGATGACCAAAAAATGGTGTAACAGATTTTCCCCCAGCGTGCGACCGAAGTCCGTTGTAAGAACTCAATATTAGACGTCAAAGGAGAATTCAAAGAGAGAGGAGTGTAAGGTAGACCAAAGTGCTGAAAGAAGTAGACCCTGAGGAGGTGACTTGCAGGTGCGACAAGTATTTTTGATAAGTGAGTACCTACTATAGGCGGTGGGGGAGGCATACCTATGCCCGCCGAGGAAATAGTACAAACAATAAGGCGTCCGGAAAACCATAGGATGAAATAATAAAGCATATTCTGGCATAAAAATGAGCCAGATGAATAACATGACAATGAATCCCACATACATATTGTGCCTGGGATAACAGCCAGGACTTTGTACAATAATATGTGAGTACATGAGATATAAATGCAACCCATATGCCCCTGAATACAGGAAAGGGCTTTGAAAATCTGACTGATACATGCTAACAAAAAGGCGCTGCGAGCGACTGAGGCCGACATCATCAAATGTATGGAGTTGCATCGAAGGCTGTAATGAAGAGGTCATCCGAGTGTGTGGGGGGCTACCTATAGGGCCACCCCCTCATGAGGGTTGAGAGATCTCACACACACCCGGGAATCACCGATGTCAGCTGCTGCATCACTGAACCATCGAGTATACGGATCTCGATCATGATGAAAGGAGCTGGAGCTGAGAAAAAATAAAGTCAAAGGGAAATAAGGAGTCCCTTTGCCTGATCCGAGGCACCGACCAAGAGTGGAAGATGGAACCAAGGTACACCTCCCTCTAGACCTATCTTTTGGAATGAATGAGTTGATGTCGATAGAAGGAGGTTTGCCATAGGTGAGGCAATAAGGGATCCTCAACTAATCCACAAGAGAAAATAGTAGAGTGACTGACAGACTGACACCAATGATGATGATGAAATGGGGGGGACTGAGTAGAAAATGGACGAATTCCCTTGTTAGAGCATAAATGGCGTGGATGACCTGGCATCGACTGACACAATATCATGAGGGATAGGGGACAGTGGGACTGAAGGCCATAATGTGCGACATGAGAGAGGGACCAAGCAATGAAGGATGGAGGACTATGGCAGGATGCGAAGGGACTCGGGATAGAATCCATGAAAGTAATGATGACTCAACTCGGATGCTCTAAACAAGGGTGACTCGATGGTGCTGCCACACAGGAGAAGGGTCCAATGGGGACCATAAAAGCATGAGTACAAGATGGTAAGTCACGACGAAAGTCGACACGAGCGTGGAAAAGTATGGAGGCAACATGGTTTCCCCGGTACGAGTGTTGCAAGTGAATAAATTCGATTTTGAGGAAGGGTGAAGTGGCGCTTCTTTGGAAAATGTGTCCCAGTGAAGTATCAAATCACTAAAAACTAACAGATACCCATTTGAGGGCTCGATGAGAGCTTTCCAACGGCGTGGACGGTTTGGTAAACAGAGCTACGATTGGGTCGCAGTAGGAAAAATAAAAAAATAGGGGTTTCTCTTTTAATAAGGCATTTTCCCTCCAAATTCATTCATTTGCATGTGGAGCTGTGGTGAATGTAGAGAGGAGAGAAGACCCTAAATCTTGCGGTGATCGTAGTGGACAAACCAACAGTTGGATTCGAGATCTGTCAGTTGCAGGTAAGAGGCCTAACCCTACTCTTTATTTTTAGTGGATTAAAAGTTCAGATTAGGTCCCTAGGGCTCATGAACAATCCTCCACTCCTCCTCACGGTCGGGTCGCACTTTTTGGGGAAAAAAGTGCGACCTGGGTAGTAGGTTTTTGGCATAAAAGTGCGACCTGTCCCAGGTTTGGGTTTGAAAAGTGTGACCTGTCAGGGAGGGGTGTTTCTGTGCTGTTTTTTGGCTGAGCACCAGGATTTTGTGATGAGAAATAGTATTTCCTATTTGTATACTGACACATATGATGGTTTTGTGTAGATATGGTAGAATTACATATCAATTGGTAGAGAGAGACCTGGGCGCATTATGGTCGGAGATCCGGGAGGATCCAGGTGTCCGCAGTGTTTTAGCCAGGTTTGGGGTTCTGAAGTTTGTGGATAACCCTTTGATGAGAGCTGGGGAGCCCTTATTGGCCAGGATTTTCAGCTAGTGGGACTCGGACCATGAGGTCTTTATAGTGCAGGGGCACCGGATTGAGTT
The DNA here is from genome assembly GCA_034641835.2 of Pinus albicaulis. Lineage (NCBI taxonomy): Eukaryota > Viridiplantae > Streptophyta > Pinopsida > Pinales > Pinaceae > Pinus > Pinus albicaulis. Next base: position 672,220,851 of record CM076577.1, on the reverse strand, counting down.
GACAGTCGGGGATATATATTTCCTGACTGGTCTCCCACCACTTGGGATGGTAGGGAATACTCAGCCAGTATCACTGTGTGGGCGGAGTACCATAGAGTTTGTAGAGCGCCATTGTCGGCCAGGTCTCCAAGTCAAGGGGACTCGGATACCCATCAGGGATTTGGAGAGGTTAGAGACCCGTGCTGTCGCCGCAGCGGTGCTGCGGATCCTGGGCAACTAGGCACTCCATCACATCACGGGGGGGAAAATGATGCTTGTGGAGAGTGTTTTGAGTGGGACCTACTATGGGTGGGCCCAAATGATGCTGTCGTCGTTGAAATGATAGTTGTCGCTATGTAAGAGGCAAGTGAACCATGATTGTGCTTTGGTACAATTTTGTGCTCTTTCTTCTTTAAGAAGATCTTGACACTTCGACCTTGCATACAGCTCCAAGATGGGGGCCCGAGAGAGCCTAGGATGCGCCGGTGGGGGTGACTACTGTGCAGAGGAGGAGGTGGAGCAGTTGGACGGGTGTTCCGTCCTGATTTCTTTGTTAATTGGGATCAGACGCCGCTGTATATAAATGACTATCCCTATAGTGGGATGAGTTATTGTGGGGACCCGGATTTGCCATTGCCGCCTAGTTGTATATGGGGACCCAATGGTGAGTGACAAATTTCTAATCTTTTATGTGCATGTAAAGTTTCTAGAATATTGTATATGGTACTGATTCTTTTACTTTTGGTATGCAGATACAACACCGGTAAAACCAGCCGAGTACATGGGACGACCTGCAGTATTGGGGGTTGTAGGATCTAGTGGATCAAGGGCGCAACACAATGAGGATGTCGCAACTCTTCTGGAGGACATCCATCATAGATGTGAGAGGCTTCTGATCGGTGTTTCAGAATGCGGCTGGCAAGAATTAGATGACCAGTACATAGAGCCATGAATTGGTTTTCCCTCGGAATGGCGAGGGGTCATGCAGTGCATGGCGATGGGCGGACAGGGTATGCGTGATCTACAAGCTGCGGGGGCAGAGCCATTGGCTCGGGATCCTCCAGATAGTGATTAGTGTGTAGGGGCAGGTGGTGCCCCCAGTTTTAAGTTTTTGTAACATGCTATGGGCATGTCATATGTATCAGAGTTGATGAACTCTAAAACATTTTATACGACACATACTATGGATATGCATCGTTTTGATATTTTTATGTTATTGTCTTGTGTTAAATGTGTGTGTTAAATTCCAATCCAGAATATGGTTTGAAATGCTATCTACATAGTGATTTTGTGCTCTATGTACATGACTGAAAGTAATGATTTCAAATTCATGCATCAAAAGCTTCACTCGTAAATATCTTTTGAAAAGGATAGGATTATGCACATGATAGACACTATTCAATTGCATGACAAGAAGCATGGAATCTAAATGAACATGAAGGTGAAGGATGAGATGTGAAAGGGCATCTGCTATTAACACACGTACTGCATCATATTCGACCTGATTATTGGTAGCAGTACCAATGCATACACCGTTCGAAAGAACAAGCGCATGCAAGGGGGTAAAAATGGCCCAACCTTCCGAGGCTAAATTCCAGGAGTAGCAACTTGCACCATCAGCAAAACTGATATAAGGTGTGGACGGGGGGTCTCGCTGAAAGTTGCCACAAGACAATAAATGGGAGGATAAAGAACAATGCTGGCAACCTGAGCACAAAGTAGAAATCGAATGCACTCTACGGAAGGGAGTGATCTAGATAGGATGTCTACTACCCACATGCTGCCAGGGAGGGGAAGTGTGGGAGCTACTAGAAGCGTAGCTTGAGCTTAGGCCGCATAATTCACCACAGGTACGGATGATGGCATCTCGTTTAGAGGTGGGAAGGATGAGTCAGGGGTGGCCATGGCTTCCATGATGTCGTCATCGTAAAATAAGGTGGAATGACGGGAGGAAGAAAGACCACATGACGCGGAAAAGCTACCTAACTCATCATTATGAGAAGAAAGGCCCACATGCACATCATCACGGGGAATGATGTAATAAAAAGCATAAAAAGGATCCACTAATGTTGAGCCTGGGGTGTTTGCTGAAAGGAGGTCAAGCGAAACAACAGGAGAAGATTCAGAGGGAGCTTCTGTCGAGGGTCTCAAGGATGATGAAAGGTAGAGGATGGTGGCCGCATGCTCTGTCATTTCGACATCAGGGGGGAATGTCAATAGGAGTGGGTAAATCCTCAGTCTGACCTACAACATATTGTTCAAGTACGGGATAAACATATTGGTTTTGTTCAATCTCTTACTCTCGAACTACCTTCAAAAATGCACGATAATGTGGAAGGCGGGGACAATGATGAGAGTAATGGCCACGAAGGCCACACAAAGCACAAGGGTGTTTGGTGTGAATATTCTTGGTGTTATTGGTTGCAATCGATGAAGAAGAAGAGGTTTCAGGGACAGTAGACTCAGGGAACACGACATTAACCATGGGCTTGATGCGGGGCAACTCGGGACAAGTATGGGTGGCATGACCGACGACATCACACAAAGCACAGGGCTTTGGAGGTGGAGGAGGTGCAGGATCAGTTGGGGCAGCTTTGTCCTTTGAGGCTCTTTTGCGAGCTCTTCCCTTTTTACCCGAAGCAGTTGCAACAGGAGGCGGTTCCTGTTGAGGTGGCTAAGGCACTATGAAAACGGGAGAAGTCAGGGGGACCGGTTGAACCAGGGTCAAAGCAAGATAAGGTTTGGGTTGACCTGGCGGGGTAGCGGTTGGAGGATCAAGGTACCAAACTAGACTCCCAATGGTCAAGTTAAGAAGAGAGAGGGTGGCCATGACAGGTGCTGTATAGATGCCTGGTGGAGGGACTAGGAACGGTATCTGACTGGAGGGGTAATGGCCAGGTGGGATGGCTCCTAAATGGTTAAGGCCTAGAGAAACTGATCTAGGAGGATAAAGAGGCTCATGAGTACCAATTGAAGGGCCAGGAGGAGGAGGTCCAAAAGGCTACATTGAAGGGCTAGGAGACGGCTGCGGAGGGTGAGGGGGCTGTTGACTAGCAGAAGCAGGCCTCTTGAGAGAAGCCCGAGACAATTGCATCATGCAAACATTCGATGAGCTAGGATCAGAGATGGGAGGATGAAGAACAGGGAATGTACCAAGCAAGGAGGAATCCTTGTAGACGCCGAGTGAGACACTGGTCAAGGCGTCGACAGTTTTCATATTGGCCACCGAAGAGATAGTGGACCCAGGGGAGGTCTAAGACTTCAGTTCGTAATACGTCAACTGGTCAATGGTGACTATATTTCCATTATGGGGGAAAAAAATATTGCGGTGGACCACGGAAGGGACAACAGACATCGTATAAGTGTAGCTATGACCCAATATAATGTTGTACTCTAAGGGGGCGTCTATGACTTCTATGTCAACGCAAATAGTCTTGCCCGCAAGAGTGATTGGACAATTGCGGAATAAGCTAATGGGCTTGGAAGTGTGGCCATCCCACGCTTGGAGGGTGATCGTGTAAGAAGCCAAATCAGGGGATCTGAGTTGTTTCCAAACCGAAGCGAACATCACGTAGGTGGATGCGCCCTCATCAATAATGCACTGAGAAACGTTTATGTTTCGGATCTTGAATGGGATTTGGAAAGCGACGGAAGCAGGGAGAGGAGGATGTTTTGACCGGTCAAAATCAAAGACAATCAATCGATCGTCGGAAGGATCTATAGTGCCCACGACAGATAGAAGATCTTTTCATTGTGAAGGGCACCACTGGAGGAGTTACAACGTTGAAATGGCAGCAAGAGATTGTGCCAAATCATCGACTATGCTATACGCGTGGGTGACCTTTATAGAAGCAGCATTTCGACGCAATGGTCCCTTAGGGATCTTGGTATGAACCTCTGCCCTAGGCTGAGGGATCTGCAAGGGACCCTTAGGTGTCGAAAGAGGCTCTGTAGAAATCGAAGAAGGCGACTCGGATACAAATGTAGCGGGAGGCTTGTTGTACTGACAGGACCGAGTCTGAAGATTGATGTCTACGGTTGAAGGTTGATCGGATTTCATCATGAGAATCTGGTAATCGGGGGTACCAGATGGAAGAGGTTGGGTAACAGTGTGGTAAACAGGAGGTTGGGCAAAAAGAGGAGGTATGTTGTATACTGAATACGTGCTACTAGAAGGGGAAGATATGCAGGAGGTGCTTCCCCCCCCAAGGAAAATCAGAGCCCATGGGAGGTTGAGAAATGACGACACACACAGCACAAAGGAAAAAGAGACCGACAAGAGCAGGGAGGTGCAAGATCAACCGATTACAATGTCAAAAAAAGGGCAGAGAGGTGCAGGATCAATTGATTTCAATGTTTTACAGTCTTTGTTTGGCGATGTTAACCAAGCCCTTTTTCGCTTAGGGTGTGTGTGTGAAGTGAGTAAATTTTAATTTTTAAACCCAGAAATTTGTAGAGAAAAAGAAAAAAGTGTCTTGTATAGCTGTAAATAACCTGCAAATGATAGTATATAAGCCTGCAAAATAGAAAATAAACAACTAATAATGCAATAATCTAAACCCAAGTAGGTGGGCCTCTCAACAACTAGTCTATAGGTGAGTGAAACAACTAATCAAAACGCACTAAAATAGTCAATAGATCTAAGGTCAGAAGGGGTAGGGATCTAAAGGACAAAACCTACTGGAAAGTGGTGCAGAAACAACAACAGATCAGAGGAAAATTGCTGTAAAAAGAGGTGGCGAAAGGCTATCTCCAGGAGGGAAGCAGAGTGCACCCTAAAGGAAAACCCAAACAAAGCTAAATGAGTAGATTTGGATGGGTAACAAACCGATCTGAAGCGAATCTGAAGGTGAGGTATCAGATCTGAAAAAATGGCTGAAGACTCTGAAATTTCAGACAACCTGTAACAGAAAAAACTCTTCCACAAAAAGTGGAGGGTACTGAAGCCCTAGGGGGCTAGGCTCCCACTTATTTGAGCGAAATAGAACAAGTATAGGTCCAAAACAAGTGGATATGGAGGTCAGAAAACCTTGAACAGAGGCTCAGACAAACCCTGAAAACTTTCAGAAAAATCCCTGCAAAAAGTCCAGGTTGCAGTTTTTGGCCTATTTTCAGTAGAGGTCGCACCTTTTGACCAGTAAAGTGTGCCCTGGAGGTCCAGGTCGTAGGATTGGGACTGAAAAATGTGACCTGCACTTTCGACACTCTCGGTGGCAGATTTAAGAAAAAGTTGCCATCTCAGCTGCGGCTGATGTCTGTCACCTGTGCAATAGGTCCGAAAACACACAAAAGTCAGATTTTTTATCGTTTTAGGGTTTTATAGGTTAAAAAAAACATCAAGAAAAGAAAAAACAAGGGGCTGAAGTGAAATCCTAGGGTTTGAAGCAACTGGATATGCAAGGATCAGATTAACGACAACGGTCGTAATCGTAAACCCGTGTGGAGTCACTAGTTGTTAGTATGAATCTTAATTCCAAGCGTATGAAAAAATACCACTTTAGCTGCGCATAACAAACAAACCTAACAACATAAATGACTGCTAATATCTTTAGATCTGCAGTTAGGTGATCAGGATAAATGCTGCAAAAATCTATATCTATGCATTATAAGACATTATACAGTAGAAAAGATAAGATTTACTCCATGCATCCAATAGACAAGACAAGAATACATCAAATAAATTTTGTATTGATGGCACCTGGGAGGAAAACACAAGAGGGTGTTCCCTGTTCTCCTCAATGGGATGGGTTCTTGTAAGTCCTCAGCACTTCAGATATAGAATTCCTCTCTCTTGATGGTGTAGAAAACCTAGACAAAAATGGAAAAATATGGTTATGATGGTGGATCAATAGCCAGACCAAAAGTTGAGATCCAGAGTGATCTTTAGGCAACAAAAGGTGACAAATGAATGGGAAAACCCTTCTATTTATAACAAAATATTGAGTTAGTCTAAATATTGGTGCATAATTAAAATATTATTAACCAAATCAAGATCCAAGTTTTATGGAATATTTTATTATATTTGTTGGAAGGAAAAGGAATTTGACTTGAGTCAAATCCCCTTATTTGTAAATAATAAATAAATAAATGATTTATTTATCATTTTAGGGATGTGATTAAGGAATAATAAATAAATAAATGATTTATTTATCATTTTAAGGATGTGGTTAAGTAAAAATAAATAAATCAATGATTTATTTATCATTTTAAGGATATGGTTGAGTAATAATCAAATAAATAATGGTTTATTTAATTATTTAAGGGAGATTTAGTCATATTTAACAAAGAATATGATTTAAGTAATGTTTAAATAATTATTCTTAGAAAATAATAAGATAAATAATGATTTATCTAATTAATTTCCTTGTTTTGGGTTAAATATAACCAGAAATATTAATTAAACTACCATTTAACTAATTATTCCTTGAGGAAAATCAAACAAATATGGATTTATTTAATATTTCCCGATGGGGTTTCCCGTTTAGACCATAAACGGCTTAATAAAGGTGGTTTACTAAGTTATTTTTCATAGTGAATGCGATTTTACTTGGGGTAAAATTGGTCTTACTTGGTGTACTTGGGTCCATCTAATAACAATGGATTAGATGACCAAAAAATGGTGTAACAGATAGGTTGGCGCATTCATCAGATGGATGTGAAGACTGCGTTTCTCAATGGGATCATTGAGGAAGGGGTATACATAGAGCAGCCTAAAGGATTTGAGATCTTCAGCAACGAGTCGCATGTGTGTCGACTCAAAATAACATTGTATGGGCTAAAGTAAGCACCCCATGCTTGGTACACTTGGATAGACAACTATTTCACCAGACTGGGCTTCGGCAAAAGTGAAGTGGATGCAAACTTATACTAAATTGTGGTGGAGGGTAAGCTTTTAATCATTGTTCTTTATGTTGATCATTTAATATTGACTGGTGATGAGTAGCTGATACACTCATGCAAGGAGGACCTTGCAAAGGATTTCGAAATGAAGGATATGGGCCTCCTTCATTATTTCCTTGGATTGGAAATATCGCAGCGAGATGGTGAACTGTTTGTGTCTCAAGGCAAGTATGCAAGGGAGATACTGGGCAAGTTTCACATGAAGGGCTGCAAACCCATGGATACTCCTCTTCCAGGAAACTGGAAGAAAGAGGATACTACATATGGAGAGGTAGTGGATGCTACTGTCTATTGACAGTTAGTGGGTTCACTAATGTATCTAGTGAACACGAGACCAAACATTTGCTATGCGGTTAACCAGCTAATTCAAGTGATGGTTAAGCCTACCAAGCTCTTTTGGAAGGCGGGCAAGCATGTCTTGAGATACTTGAGGGACACATCTGAGTATGGCTTATGGTACAAACAGACAGATGAGGTGAAGTTGCATGGCTTCATGGATGCAGATTGGGCAGGTAGCCCAATGGATAGAAAGAGCACATCAAGGGGGATCTTTAGTATGAAATCTATAGTTGTTTCTTGGTACAGTAGGAAACTGAGATTCGTGACACTCAGTTCAGCAGAAGTGGACTACATGGCAGCAAGTAAAGCTGCATGTGAGGCTATCTGAATGAGAAAGATATTGGTTGGTTTGTTTGATTCTCATTTAGATCCGATAGTGATTCATTGTGATAACCAGAGTTGCATTAAAATCTCGATTAATCCTGTGTTTCATGATATATCTAAGCATATATATATCTGGTATCATCATATCAGAGATTGTGTGCAACAGAAGATCATGTTGCTTCAGTACATTCCTACGAAAGATCAGGATGTAGATATTTTGATGAAGGCGCTCACTAGGAGCAAATTCGAATACCATAGAGACATGATCGGGGTGAAGGATAATCCATTTCTTGTTGAAAGGGAGTGTTGAGATTCAACAAGAAGATCCTAGGGAAAATTATGCACCTACACTAGGATGGAGCCTCAGGATTTTTTTAGGTGGAGGGCTATTTATAGATGCATAAGAAAATTCTATTTATAGATGGCTGAGAAAATTATATTTATAGATGATGGTCTATTTATAGATGTATGTGCGACTGCTATTTATAAATCACATGTTTATTTATAGATGCATGTCGACTATTATTATCCCTTAATAATAGTTGGACAATAAACAATAATCTATTCTTAATGAGCACTTGGAAATAGTTAATTGAAGTGGAAAATCAGTTAGCTATAGGAAATTAGTTGTAACTAAGTGATTCGAAGTTTTAACATAGTTGGATGTGTAGTTATGTGAGTTGTAAAGTAGTTTAACTTAGTTAAGCAAGTTAAACTCAGTTGTGCTTGTTATAAATGAAGATAATCTAGTGAGATATCAGTGAATTAATCATTAATTAATTCACAATCAGTGGTCTCACATGCAACTGAAGATTTACTACTGTTAACTACATGCATGTCAGATCCAGTGGAGACCCAGTTGAGATGTAGGTGAAAGGGACAGTTTGACTATCAGTTGTGACATTAGTGGGTGCACTCATGCAACCACACACACATTAGATTTTCCCATGAGGATTTCATATTCAAGGCAAGCAAGATTCCATTCATTTAGGGATTGCTATCAGCTGGGATTGTGCAATGGAGGCAGGCTGTCTGGAGGCAGTAAATTGGCACATGAATTTGCCAATTTTTGTATGATGGTGTGAGACGATTGTATATTGTACTGAGAGCTCTTGGATTAGAGTTTTGTATGAGATTGTTTCATGATCCATGATATATACGTAATATATGATAGTGGGGGTTTTAACTTTATGCTTTCCCGGTAAAACCATCTGTGTTATGTGTGATTGATCTTTCTTCTTGATATTGCAATTAGCGGTCATGTTTTAAATTCCACAAGATTTTTGTAGAAGTGATTATGTATTTAATAGTGGCATATAATTGTTAGATCAGGAGAATCCATGTAATACATAATTTGTATTAAAATTTCTACAACAAATAGGTAATTATAGATTTACACTTCAATTTTTCCAAAGAGATGAAGTTTCGAGGCTTAAAGCCTATTAGGTGTCTCTAGGAGCATTCACCCATTCTCTTCAAGTACAACACATGCATTAAATTACTTATTCAAGGTTCTCAGAATAATTTCACATTTAGTTTAACCCATACAAGAATAATGATAACCATAACTCACAGTAAACCAGTAAAATAACAAAAATAACACCTAAATTCGACTTACATGAGAGAGAGAGAGTATATCAATTCATTAAATTCGCATTAGAAAGAAGCTCCAAAGACAATAGCGAAAATCCAAACATCAGAGTGCATCAAGATACCATCAAAGCTTATCAGATCTTCAAATCTCTGATACCATGTGAAAATTCCTTGAACTGCAATAAATGAGTATTTTTCTCCTAACTTAACAATTTGTTTGTCTTTTGTTTAATTATTAACGACAAATAATGAATAAACCACATTGAAATTCTTCATTAATAAAATTACACTTCGTCAATAAAAACAATAACTAAGAAATAGATGCACACACACACACACAATTGACACTAATATTTTGGACTAAATTTCCCTGGAAAAATTCCAAAGGGAAAACCGACACAACATATGAGGGTTTATTTTATAATGCAATGATTTGAGAAAATTATCACAACTAGTTTCCCAACTGGAAAAACTCAGGCAATACATTGGAAAAATATATTGGAGATCCCAGATCTCCTCTACATACTAACTTAGACTCCTTTGGCCTGCTCGCACCCCACATTGGCAACTCACACTATTGTCTGGAATACACAATTCTAGCTATGTGCAATTTTCATAGCCCTAGATCTGCCTCCATATAGGTTCCCTAGCCTCCCTCTACCTCTAGAATGAATTCTATTTTCCTTTCGGACACTGATACGACCTCCAAAAATTGAACAAAACCTTTTGCAATAACTTTCTTTACTAGACTAGCTAACTCACAATGCACAAATCAACCTCTTCTGTAGAAAATTCAACCTCCTCTTTTCGTGCTTGTTGGACACTGGAAATTGAGGAAAATCTCCTTTGAATATCTTCTCCTAGATCTCTGTTGCTCCCTCTCTTTGATGCTTTCCCTCTGGCTTGAACTGCACGTCGTTGAATACTGCAAGCAAGGTAGCCCAATCTACCCTTCTCACTTGCAACTCAATGAAATTAACACTATCTCGAAGCCCTTTGACATGCTCTTATAATCTCTCATTGGAGTCTCAAAAACCATGATTAAATATCTATCAACGACTAAGACAAATTAGAATTCATCAATAGAAGTCTCTAGAGAAATATCGAACATCCTTAATTAATTAACTTTAATTTATCACTTTTCCTAAGTTAGACTTAGGAAATATTTTAATTATGGAAAATTAATTTAATTATGGTGTTTCCCAAGTTGATCTTGAGAAACCTTTTTCAGGTTTTTGGAGATATCATGTTCCTTATCCTCCTAACATCATTTGAGACTATAACAGCTATCTCATGCTACTATATCTATAAAAAACTAAGATTATTTACAACCCAAAAGGACATATGCTCGAGGTTTAAGGGAGACATCTAAAAACCAAGTAGAGTTTATATCATTTTACCAAGGCTTCAAACTTATGCAAGCAATACAAGTCAAGGATATAACAGTCATTGGCGACACTCTTATTATCATTTGGTAGATGAGAAGTCTAACTTCCACTAAATATTCAAGTTTAGTCAAAATGATTAATCAAGTTCAAAGGATTTCCAATTATTTTGATTCAATAGAGTGCTTTCATATTTTTTTTCATAACAAACCTTAAGTGGATTAATTGGAAAACAGAAGCATGCTCTTAAATCAAGGACAATTATGCAAATTTTGGGCGAAATAACTCTTGAACATCTTCCATAATTATATCTAATACGAAATATATACATGATAACCAATTTAAAATATTTTAGGGGTAATTTGAATTCAATTCACATGCAAATGAGTTTAAAGTCTAACAACACCCCTATACCCATTTGTTATGTTCTCATGCTTGGGTGGAGGTCAAGGTGGGTGCTCATTGTAAAAGTAGGATTTTTACTTTTTAAAGCGAGTTTATTTTGTAATTTTATTGCCACAATGTGGACACCTTTAGAGGCTTGTGTTAGAGCAACGTTTTATCATATCGGTGGAATTTGGAACAAACCTAGGAAGACACAATCCCTTTACTAAAAACTTGTGCATTTATTTTATTTCATGCTAGTGGAATGGAGGAGAATAATCAATCTAGGGACCAAATAGATTGAACCTCTTCTTCATAGATTTGTATTTGGATCCTTGGCATACTGTTCACTTTTTAGATTGGCGTTTACATTTCCCAATCAATGAAACTATAGCTCTCAATATGGATAAATGTTAATTCCATTACAAGTGTAATACTTGTGACATTAAAGAATTTTTCCAGATCATAGGGGGACTGGTCCATCAAAAAAAGGAACTTCAAGTAACAATATCACATCCCAATGACAACATATGTTCAATTTTAGGAAATAAAAGGAAAAAAAATTAGACTTGGAAACTAAAATGGCTACTGAGGATATACCCATATTGAAACTTTGACTTTTTAGCATAATATGTTTCAATAAATAATTCCAAACTCTATTAAAAGCCTTATATTAGTTCTCCCAAGGATGTTTAAATGGAGGAATATATAACACATTAGGATTAAGGGAAAATGGAATCTAAAGAAACCAACAAAATGAATAAAGAAAGAAAACAAGTCAAACATTTACAATGGACAAGTTTTCAATTATCTATTCCATGTTTTATGTTTTGCAAATCCAAATATATGTGATGGAAATTTGTTTGAATTTATATTACTAGGAATAATAGTTCTACGAGGAATATTGTAAAAACAAGGAAGGTGATATCCAACCCCCTTGCATATTTTGTGTTTTTTCAAAATTTAGATTAGGACTCTATCATTTGGATTGTATTAATTTGCCATGTTGTATAGCCACAAATTCCGTTTAAAATAATTTCCATATGTTTTAGTTTTGTAAAAAAAGGAAAAATATTTCTTTGTCGATTCTAACAAAAATAATTGAAGGATTAATGTTTGAAGACAAATGTTGATTTAGGTGGTCATTTGAGGTCATCTAAAAAAAGTGTTGATATTGGAAATTTTTGAGTCCTATACTTTTGAACATAATATTAAGGCCTTCCAAGTGTTCTTCATGATTATTATGATTTTATGAGAGCATCGAGACTCAACAACAAATTCTCTTTCCAAATAAACTAAAGAATACCAAAAATGGAGCAATGAGCAAAAAGTTACTCTCCCAATAAGGCTCGCTTTCTTTTCATACATAACTTTGTCCAACACAACATTAACGCACAACTCTAACTTCATGTTAGGATTAGGGTTGTTCTTGTATCTTGATATTTTTGTCATTTAGGGTTTTGGCACTATGATATTATATAGTTTTAACCTCTTGTTATGGGCTTTGTGCAAATGACCATAATAGGTTCATCTCTTCCCATATATAACTTCCATCGTTCTAGCAATTGCATATGTATTACAATTTTCACCATTCCTTGAGCAATGAAATTTGGTTCTCCCATATCTTTGTGCTGCTTTTATTTTGTTAACATTATCTTTCTTTTTGTTATCAACATAATTTTAATTAGCGGTATTAAAGAAATTTACTCTTTTTTGTTTCTCTATCTATGCCCCCAACAAGGCTAGGGTACAAGAAGTTAAGCCTTGAGCTAATCGAGCTTATAGAAGGTCTCCCTTGCCAACTCAAATAACCTCACACAACATACAAAAAGAAAGACAACGAAGTAGGATATCTTTTCACGATGTTGTTATAGGAAGCCCTAAAATGATAGAGGAATGAGATGATAAATCATTCACCCAAATTCGTTGTTAACTCCCAATAGTGATGGAAAAACCTTCAACAAGTAGTGAATTCAAATGAATGACACCCTTCAAGGTACAAGTTAATATTTTTATTCCTCTATTTGAAGACAAATATAGACAATTTTTTTGGAAATATGTTTAGATCAACTAGAGTGTTTATTTCTTTATTCGCAACTAGTTTAAACAACAAGAAGGTTACATTCACAATGAAAAGGTTGCATTCACACTCATGGAAGCCTTCCCCAAGTCAAGTACTTGTGGGATACTCATTATGCATAAAATATTTAGAGATATTTCTAAAATACCTAATTTAATTACAGTGATGGTTATTTTTTAAAATAATCATCTTTGCACTCCTAATATACCTAATGTCCTTATTGTGGATGTAATCAATATGAAAACGATAAATGATTGAGATATAATACCAAAGAATTAGCTATGATGTGGAATAAATACACTCATAGGCAGGTTTCTACATATAAGGTGAATTCAAATCTCTACGTAATTTTCTTCAAGAAAAACTCAAGATTATATAGCTTTACATTAAGAAACTAACTCAACAAATTAGAAGATAAAAGCTCAATAAGATCTTAAAAAACTAGTAACAAATTACGAAAATAGATATAGTTAGAGACAAGATCTCAAGTAACCATGTGAATATGAAACCAAGAAGGCATAAAAACAATAAATTCCAATAATAATCTCAAGCACAACCCAAATATACAAAGAAACCAATCCTATGCTAAAAAATAGAATCCATTTCATTCCTCCCAACAATAGAAGCATTGGCCTCCAATGTTTTTAGGAGAGAGAAAAAATGTTGCTTTAGTTTATATTGAATGAGCATGATATAAATGTTTACCTCACATAGTGATAAGGCTAGAAGTACATAACCATAAGGTTTTTGGCAAGTCCTCATGTCAAAACTTTGTTCTACAATAAGAAAAAGTTGAAAATCCAAAATAATATCTACAACATTATTAATCAGGATCTTTGTGTCTAATGTTGAATGATGATATGTGCTAACAATATCACAGATGCTCAATTTATTTAGGACATTAGAATGGAAAACATTTTAAAACCTAATGGAAGTTGTAGGGAATGAACAATGTTGATATGGATTGTGAACTAGTGAGAAGTGGCCACCAAATCTAAACTCCCAATAAAGGAGAGAAGTTTGTAACATGTAAGAAACTTTCAAGTTTTGAGATTGTCCTCCTATGGTGGTGTATTGAGGCCACTAATGTCAATGAGAAAGCAAATAAAATTTTAAAGGAGGAGGTTTACAAGGGTCCTCTAAAACTATTAAATGGACCTGGGGTTGCAAATCTAGAAGAATGAAGTTGTGAATAACGTTGCTCTATAAAATTTAAAGAATATTTATTAAACATAGGATCAACCTAATGTGGTAGTTTGAATGTAGTGTTGTTTCTCGTATCATATTTGACCTTTATATCATATTGATAAGGTCACCTAAGAAACATAAAATAGTAATTCATATCGATCACATCACAAGTGATTTTATCCACAAATTTAGGACCAAGAGAAAATGAGATATTGCATGTTTTTTTAAGTCAAGAAGAGGTATCGTTATCCTTCCATCCTAGTACATAAGGATGAGGATGAGGGTCCATTATCAAGTGCAACGTATTTGGCCATCAAATTCTCTTGTGAACCATTGTTTAATATATAAGTGGTGGAGAAATCATGGGAGATATGCACACATGAGATAAAAATACTATCTTTAGATTTATTTTATTTTTTCATGCAAGGTAGGGTTGGTGGATGTAAGGTGTTGCAACAAGGAATCTTTATCAAGCCCCCTTAACTCTTCATAATTTGTGTCGTTACCAAATACCTCAATGGGAACATCATCATACTCCTTATTAGGAGATTGTGCAATCAATTTTTCCTTCTTGAATTTGAAATGTTTGGATTTATCATGTCCTTATTTCTTAAAACATTGAGAAAACTTAGAAGAAGAAGGAGAATAATAAGATTTAAAAAAAATGTGGCGAGCCTACAATAATATAATGTGTATACTTTGAAGGTACAAATCTAGAAAAAGTGGATGAGGATGCATGTTTTTGACTTTTGTGCCAATATAAAAACTTCTCCTCACTCAATTATGCTTGTTTTTCCACATCATAAAGGGAGATTATCTCCATGTGCTTAAACTCTTTATACAAATGTTCCCACAAGTCACTTTTAAACTTGAGGAAAGTTTTTCATTGGATCAATGATGTTGTGAATAATTCACAACTGATTGAACTACTCAATGTGCCCTTGTAAGTAGATGTTCATTCTTTGATGTAGGGAAATCCACTTGATGTTCATATCATATTTTCCATAAGAAGGATGAAATCCAAGACCACGGGCTTTCACAAGCACACTATAAATGGTGATTGTGTTTTGATTCACAACGTGTTCTGCAACTAAAATCTTAGCAAGTCCTATGAGCTTCAACTTGGAAAATATAACCTTCTCATATTTAGGAATCAAATTATAGTCAAGTCATATGTCTAGGTAAAATATTTGATTATTGAACACTTGTGGGTAAAATTATCCATTATAAATGGACACATTTCATTTTGTGCACCAAGGAGATGGATTGATAATAGATATATCATTAAAATTATTGGCTAATAAGGAAGTTATGTTGGCAAGTTACACCACCCTTTTGACCAACTTCATTGGTTCCATGGTTCGTGTTGCCATCATCCTAAATATAGGAAAAAAGAGCAAGCTTCAAAAATCTTTATAAGCTTGATTTATAAAAAGTACAAGAACATTCGTTCCTCCAATGGTCACAATCACTTTATATGTTTTTTTTGGAAAAATGCTAATATGTATTTTATCTATCTCAACGCTAAACATTTTATGAGCTCCAAAAGAGGAACGAAAAGAGATTGGATTCAAATCATTTCCTTCTAAGAATTGTTTGCTACCAAAATAGGATAATTATTGACATCATGATAGTAAAAGGGAAAATAACAACAAATAATCTCAATTGAGCCACATATCAAAATCCAAAAGTCAAAAACGTCATTTTTTAAGTCATCCCTCATAAAGATGATGTCAGTGAAATTGAAATATGCTATCAAAGAGAGAAATTGTGGCATGAATATAGGAAACAAACTGATTTGTTAGGGATAGAGTAGTATAAAATTTTCCAATTCCATAAATCATACAATTTATGGTAATGTGTGAACTCATTGTAGTTGTGGGCACTATCACAATATGTAGAATCAAGTGGGCACTCACTACAACTGTGGATGTTGTCACAATATGTAGAAACATGTGAGCACTTATAGTTATGTTACAGTGTCACAATATATAGGATTGTTCCCTTTTCACTTATGTTGAATTCCCCCACACTATAAATTTCAAACCTAATCTCCCCAAATTCATAAGTTTATTCATTTTCCATTATAGAGAGAATACAAATTTTATGAATTAGGTTGTAGAATTATTGGTCATCATAGTTTTTGAATCACACATTTAGTCAATTGTTTCATATTGGATATTGTTTTCCTTGATCAACTTATGTATAAAATCCATGATATTCACTCGATAATGTAATATGTTAAAACAAAATAATTGAATCTACTCTACAAATTGTGGAAACCAATTACAATCGAATAATCACATGAACATGAAAGAGAAAGAATTTCAATCACACAACATAAATATTTATTTGGGGAAAGCCTCAACTAAAAACCCCAGTATATGTATATTTCATAAGCCAAAGAATATGAGAAGATTACAATTCTTTTCTCCAAGTTGAGAAACCTGTACACTATCTTCATCTGTCTCAATGATTTTTGGGCAAGCTTGGTTCACAATTTCTTGGCCTCGGGAATCCCTATTTCCTTGCACGGTTTCTTGGGTAATTAGGCCCCAATTAACAAGGAAATTCCAAAATAATGATTATGCAATACATCAAGGCTCTTCCTCTGACTCCATGCACCACCTGTACAATTTTCTTATTATAGAACTAATATTACACTTCCCTTTAACTCCAATCTCAACTGGCTCTTTCTCAGAACTGACATGCATGAGTTTTTTATGAGTGAATTATCAATTATTTTATTGATCACTGCATGTGAATTAAATCTAATTTTCACACTTTTACCTCTCGATAGTTCCTCCATCAATTAGAACTAGTTAAACTAACTTTAACTCAATTAAACTGAGTTAATTAATTACAACTCAAAATAAACTCAACCAAGGCTCCTAAAAAGTAGGAGACACTCTACATGTCTCTAGTTTGAGCCTCAAATCGAATTAAATAAACCATCTAAGTCGTCCTAACTTAGTTAACTCGTACAAACTGTCATGTGATGTGGAATTAAAATTTTATTCTAATTTAATTCAAGGGAAAATTAAATTTTAATCCTTCTTGTTGCCATTTTCAAGATTTTTTGTTGTCATTTTCAACACTCCCTCTTAATAAGAAAGGAATTCAACTCTATTGTGATTTAATACCTTTTGAATTTTCTACATGCAACACTTCTCACTATTGTTGTTGTGACTACAACATCTGCAACTGAAAAGCACCCAAAAAACTGAATCAACTGTGAACAATATGATGCGTCTGTTACCCGAGTTTTTGACTACTACTAGCTCTTGCACTGTCTACCAGAAATTTTTATGTTGTTGTTAACTCTTCATTGTGCCATCTGCACTACTGCCAACTCTGCAATGTGGTCCCCAGTATTTGACTGTTTCTAGTCTTTGCCTTTCTCACTCTGACATCTAAGTGCATCAACCATCATTGATCCATCCTACTACTATATACTGCGAGCCCTCATAGCAAGGTAATGATCCATGAGACAAAACATCTCAATGGACCCTGCCCAGTTTTTGCTCTCATGGGACTATTTCTTCACATCACCCCACCTTTCACCTGGAGTTATGGTTGCATGTGCTCCCTCTGCCCACTTGGATTGAAATCCCCCCCTATTAGAGGTCTCTGATTGAGTGGATGCCTCCACTTGGTCTCCTCTTTGCTTCTCCAATTGTGGTTGCTCCAAAGATTTCTGAGGCTTCTTCTTAGGTTCCATGTTGATAGGTAATTCATGCTCCCTCTTAACCACCAAGTCTCTACCATTTTCCTTGCTCCTTAAGGGTTTGCATGCATCTTCGACCTTAAGAGCATATAGGTTCTTGACTTGAACATCGATCTTCTTCACTCATTCCATCGCGATGTGTCGAAGTAAAACCTTTCCTTTTCTAAATATCACATCATAGCCACATTATTCCAATACCGCGATGAAAACAAGATTATTCTTTAGTATTGGAACAAACAACACATCTATAAGTATGAGAGGGGAGCTAGACTCCCTCTGAAAAGTAATTGTACCAATATCGGTCGTGCTATACCTCCCATCATCTCCAAACTCTATGTTCTGTTTGAGATCTTTCTCCTCCAAGTCACTGAAGAGATATATATTCCTTGTCATATGGAACGACGCACCGCTATTGAGATACCACATGCATCCCATTACAGTGCTTGCCATGCATGCAACGATAGTGAAATCAAGTTTGAATTGTGAAGCTAGAGATTCACCTTCTATTGCTACTGAAGACTCCTTGTTTTCCTTCTTCTGTGGACATGTATTGGCATAGTTCCTAAACTCGTGATAGTGAAAACACTTTACTTTGGACAAGTATTTATTCTTTTCCTCTTTGCCTTGGGACTTCTTTCTCCTAGATTTCTTCCCTTTACTTAATAATGCAAAATCCTCTTCTTTGGAAGAGGTCCCATCTCTGGTGTTTCTCCTAATCTCTTCCTGCACCAAGTCAGACCACAAACACTCCCACTCTGGTAGCTTCTCCCTCCCATTTATCGAATCTTGGTAGCGATTCCAGCTCTTGGGAAGGTCTAGAAGTGCTAAGCTCACAATATCATCCTCGGCAACGATAATACTAACACTTCCAAGCTCATCCCTATATTGTGTGAACTTATTCAAGTACTTTGGTATTGTGTCGCCCTCCTTCATATTGATTTTTCTAAGATTGTATTTCAGTGCCAACTTCCTGTGGTCTTTTTTGTTCTGAAACAAATCTATTAAGGCCTTCCACATAGCATATGGAGTTTCCTTTCCACGGAGGTTCGAGACAATATGATATTGAACTCCTTCTAACACAATCCTTCTTTCCTTTTCTACGTTATTCTTCCATGCCATAAGATCTCGAGCATCTATTGCTGTAGGCTTAGGAATATCACTATCTATGAATTCCTTTAGTAAGTTTTCTTCCAACACTACCTCCATAGTATCTCTCCAAGCTATGTAATCCGAACTACCCTCAAGGGCAGATTTGAGTCTCAATACAGAGAAAGACATCTTGATCCTACTGCTAGTTCTGAAGAGTAGATATTAAAATTAAATTCGCTTGCATAGAACAAACTCATATTCTTCTCTTCTATTGCGATTCCTGCTCGGATACTGTTAACACTGGAAAATCGTACAATAGAAGACGACATTAATTAATGTCAGGTAAAAGGATTTACAGGGCTGGAAGACATTACATAATCTGGAAAGTATTTAAAAATCTCTAAGGTTCGAGGAAAATCAAATTTGAACAAGTCCTAAATGCTCTTTGTGCTCGCATAATCCTTCATGAAGAGCGCCTTTTGCGCGCCTTTTTTCCCAATATGTGTGCAATCATGGGAGTGGTGAAATGTCACTATCTGGTAGCACACAAAGCAAAGGACAAGTGACCCCTTACTTGGAGTTGCCTAAGGACAGCCACACACACCTCCTTAGACACTACGTGAACACACAATGGAATATTTGGAGCACACAAAGGAATCATACCCCTCTATTGGGTCACCATCCTCCATGTACCAAGGGAGGGAAGGGAGGATTTGAAATCTCCTATATAAGGCCACCATGAGATGAAGAATTTGTGAACACATAGTTATGCTGGCAAAAATTTCCCAAGCAATGTGTGTGAGCTGGAGTTGAAGATAGAGGGGACTCAATTGTTGGCCATCCAACAAGTTCAGTCCGACATAGTAGAGAGAGAGGGAGACTACACCAAGGCAAGCTTGGGATAAAAACATCCTTGCATCAGGACCTAGAACCATTGTCTAGGGGCCCTTTGGCAAGAGGGTAAATTTTTACTCTTATTACTACTAGCACTCAATAAGAGGGGCCTAGAGCCACCGTTTGTATTATTGTTGTCGTTTGACTCTTTTCAGAGCTTGTGTTTATTTGTTTTAGTTTTTAGTTTATCTATGCATGCTATTTATCTATATAGTATGCTTATGATTCTAGCTTGTTCCACTAACTTGCTTGACTCCACTTCTTTTTCTGCCTGTTACTAATAACTTAAGTGGGTAGACCACACCCCTTAAGTTGGTGTGGTTTCGTACATACATGCACCAAACACACCCCAACAGGATTGGCAACTCCACTAACGTTTATTACCAAGTTTATGTGGTTGTGCCTTTTTTGCGGAGGCCTCTATCTGTGCTGTGGAGTGGAGCTGAATTTCCCCTGATTTCTCTTGCAGTACCTAGTTCATCCCAAGTGATAGAATGAAGCAAAAAAACTCCAAAAAAATTTATTGCAGGAATTTGCGCACGTTTTCTCCTCACAGAAGCGCAGGGCGCACGTTCAGATCTGACCCGCGCGTAGAGAGCGCGCCTGTCTCATCCTTTTGCTCGCAAAATACAAAATGAGAAATTTATCCCTTATTTTTGTCTTTTCTTGCTTGTAAAGTGCTTGGCAGCCCATAATACACCTGCCAACATTGGTTGTGGTACCCCGCAGCTTGTTAAATCTCTCTCTTAGTTGCTTTTTATAGGCTTAGTGTCAGTTTTACTTCAAGTTGATTTTTGCAAAGTTCACACAGTTTAAGTAGGGGGGGAAAATAACCTGCATTCCAGAAAAAATTTATGTTTTGCAAATTTTGGTACTTACACACCTAGATAACTAGCCCAAGTAAGAGGCCCAAAACCAAGCATGCATAACTAGTTTTCTTTTTTTCTAGTGTAAAAGTTTTAGTTTAGTTCAATTTTTGCACTAGGACTTTCAGGACTAGAATTGAATTGTTTATAGAAGAGAAAGTAATCTCTGCTACCTTTACACCCTCCGGTGATCCTAGGTAAGCATATGAATGATCCCTATTCACAATTCGCTATCTCCCTATAGTTGGTCACATAGATTAACAAGGAAAAATAGAAAGCGACCCATTATCTGCACATGTTTTTCTTTTGAGCCAGGAACAATACAACATAGTTTAAATAGGGGATTTTGTAAAGGATCATCGATATCCACACGTTAAAAATATGTGCTTGTCCACTTTTTTCTCACACACACTCACCCACTAAGCGAAGCAAAGACACCTAAAACTAACTTAACCAAACTCACTAAATTCTCCCCATAGGGGCCACAAAAGAATTTATAGCTTAAATTAAGATCAAGAGGGTAGGCATCCAATAATCTGCCTTGTTCATACTTCATCTTGAAACATAAAATTTATCTATTTAGGGAGCTTCAAATTCACCTATCGGCCCACAGCAAAGAAAACCCGAGCGTGGCAGAGACCCGTTTCAGAGGGAGTTAGGCTTAGGCGCAGTGCTTGTGGTATGAGTTGGGGCTACCTGACCCGGATGATACTCGGTACTGTTAGCTGACTACCAAGAAGCCCAAGACTCGAATGCTCACGTGGGATGGTGGTTCTTAGTGGCCAAAAACTAGGGCAACCTTTTCCCTATAGGTGACGGTGCAGGCAAGCTCCAAACCCTCTACCCTTACCTTGGTAGATTCTCTTCGGCTGACTGGGGCGTCACCAGATCTTACGGGACATTGTGCCAGCACTCACATGAAATCTTCTCAAGGCCCAATTAATTTTGAGTATGTGAGGACGCATAGGTCTTATAGGATTTTTAGTATCATACTCTAACAAAAAAACCACTTTTTTTATTTCTTGATCACATAGATTAATTTAAAGGGAAATTTATTTTATTTTTCGCTTTGTTTTATGTATGTGACAAGAAGTTTTCTTTGAACATAGACTCTATCCTCTCAATTTTTTTCAAAACCAAATATGGTCGACACCTAAACGGTCCCAACAGAACCTTTTCGATCCAAGCATCTTTTGGACCTCCCCCCATTACCAGGAGGGGTTCCAGGTCTTTCGCCATTAAGGCGTTAAAGATGGAACACTGCCACCATTATTGGTTCATCCTTTATCGGGGAAGCCATAGTTGGGAACCCTAGTCGGTCTCCCAACGCCACACCACACACCACTCCTCCCACGACCCCTAGGGGGTAAAGGAGTGCATCCCATTCAGGAAGCCAGCTGAATACATAGCAGGGTATGTCACAAATTAATGCTCTTCCTAACGAGAACTTTGTGTCTTCGCACATTGCAATGGCGTCAACCTCTCAGTCACTTTTCTTAGCTTCGTTGAATCTGCCTAATTTAACCAAGCTGACGAATGACCCCATTGCACAAATCCTACATGGCCTCCCATGCCCATGAATATCCCTTCAGATATTCCAAAATTTGAAGGCAAGCAAGTGGAAGAACTAGGAAATCATGTCATGGCCTTTCACCTGTGGTGCTCATCGAACAATATCATTAACGACACTATTCGATTAATATTATTTCGACACACTCTTATAGGAGTAGCCGAGAAGTGGTACGTGGAGCAACCCTCAGCTTCACATGGAACCTTTAGCTCCCTTGCTACCGCGTTCCTAACATATTTTCAATTATACATTCACCATGATTCTGGAATGGAATTCCTGACGCATTTTAGACAAACCCCCGTTGTCCATATCTCGAACCATCTCCATGAATGGAGGCAGTGTCACAGTTTATGAAAAGCTAAACTCGACGATTGGGTTCTCTTAGATTTGTTCTTGAAAAATCTTACGACAAAGATTTCAAAGGATGTGGCGCAGCAGAAGCCCACGTCTGAAGAGGATGCAATCAACAAAGCCCATCAACTTGAGCTGATTTATACGCAGTCAGAATACATTTATAACATCCTGCCTAATGCCCTGTGCCTGCAAACTTATCAAGAATTTCCAGGCGCGTCGAACTCTGTAGACGGACTAATTGGGTCATTGACCTAAGGTTACTTAGGCAGCAACAGTCAAAACCCAAGTTACACATACAATTCTACCCAGAACGTGCCTCAACTTGGTTTTCAAAGTCATCATATGCCTCAGCCAATTTGACCAATAGGGCACCAACGTATCACTAGGGAGGACCTTTTCCTTTTGATCTGCCGTTGGGCATTGCTTGGATCCTGGTTTTGATTCTGGTTGGAGTTTCCTCCAGCTTGGGATCGTGGTTGGCGCTGCTGGTTGTTGTCCCCCTGTCCAGGGTTCCCTTTTGGCTTGTTTTTGGATTTTTTATTCACCACGTTAGGAGGTTAGTTCTCTTGATTATATTGGTGTGGTGGGTTTTGGGATGGCTGCATAAAGTTCACCTAAGCATTTTTTTGCATAGGTGGGTTGCATGCTGGGGACTGAGCATAATGCAGTCCCTGGTTTTCACTTGGTTGTTGGGGGGGATCTCTTCAATCAGTGTTTCTTTCTGCGTACTGATTCTCCTGAGCTCTTCGAACAAACCATTCTTGTTCAATATGTGGTGAGTACGACCACTATACTCACCAATATCCCGATCTCCCTAAGCTAAAGAAGCTACAGAGTAACCAAGGATAAGGAGGAACTTCCCAGAAACCAATTGTGATGCAAGAACCTTTCCCCCATCAAGGGACGATAAACACTCAGCAGTAAAATACAAACGACTCCGGGAAAATCAGCCATGAAGTCTACATTACCGGCGAAGAGATGTTTTTCCAAACACAGAATCACAACTATGACACCCCACCAGACACCAATACGTCAGGGGCAAGTACCAGCGCACCGACTACACCTTTGACCATTTGAAAGATGCTTATAGAACCATTTCCAAATATGGCGAAGGGACCTAATAAGCGAGCAGGAAACTACTCCAAAACGACCCATAATTATAGTATCGTGGATGACTTAGCACAATCTCCCGCCGTTATGTTAGCTTTGGAAGTATTACAGTCATGCCCAAAACAAAGTAAAGCCCTACTTTCCGCGTTAGGTGCTATTGACCCTGTCGATATGTACCTAATGGCTTTTGACTTAGACAAAGCCACCCCTAGGATTCCTTCCATGGTCGCCTTCTAGATACCAGTGTTGGTGTAGAATATCACTATTCACCGATGTGTCATAGATGAGGGTGCATCCACGTGCATCATGTCCAATTTTTTTTGGCAGAAGTTAGGTTCTCCCGAACTAAAACCCTCAGTCATCACGCTTCGAGCATATGGTGGTCATCCTTCGACCTGTGTCGGCCTCTACCAAAACGTCCTGATCTGCTTGACCGGAAAGACAGTCCACATAGACATTAAAGTCTTGGACGCTCACCTAGACTACAATGTAATCCTTGGGCGAAGTTATATGTACACCATGTCTGCCATAGCCTCCTCCGTCTTCTGCATCATGATCTTCCCCCACAAGGACCACATCATTATTGTAGACCAACTGACGCACAGCGAGAAGCGACCCCTAACAAACACTAACGTAATTCTACCCTATGTAGATACATCCTCAGATGCTCTCTCACGATACCAAGAATATGGCCCCCACCAATTCAAACCGTTGTCAGTTCTAGGGTCATTCCTAGGAGATCCTCCCATAATCCCTGAGTCATCGCCCGATGTCACAGGAGCTCTGGTGTGCATGATGTCCACCTCAAGCACCGAATCTGGTCAGGACACAGAGACAAGCAATAATAACATTGAGTCATTGTCCACGACAGCCTCTTTAGCCTACGCCGCCTCCCAAACCCCTTTCCTCTACCCCCCAGTTGGTTTCGTCTCCCATCAAGTTTTGGCAACACTAGTATTACCCAACATATTGTTGGCAATCCTAGTTTGGTACCTCATTCCCCCTACAGGAACAGGAGCCACGCACATTATTGCCACAGGATTGAAGCCCCTTAATCCCGAGGAGGCCCCACTCATCCAAAAAACGGTCGAAACCACCCCTGCAAAGGAAATTCACATTACATAACTGGTGATTACGGCTAAGAAAACCGAGAAGAGAGAAAAGAAGATGGTGACCCCTGCCATTCAATGGGAATCACCAGTCTGTGCCATATACGATGTAATAGGTTACCCTACCCATATCTGTCCAGAACTGGATGAATTAAAACCACTCCTTGGATCTGAGACAGACATCACGACGCCACGTTCCCGTAAAAAGGAACTTACCACCAAAGGTAAAGGCAAAGCATTGCGTACCAATCACACATACGCTCTCTGCAGCAACTATGGGCACTATACCCATAATTTTCGAGAGATCCCGCGATATAGGGACGCCTTACATGCCATCGAGTGATCCCATCAAGAGGATCCCTCCACCTAAGCATCCAGAAATGAACCTAGTACCGTTCTGTACCTACAAGAGGAACAACGAAGGGCACAAGAAATACCCGCAATCATGCTCGTTATATGTTTCACGCTATGTGATGAATGTGGTCAGTTCCTCGAGGAGTGTGCAACCATGGAACTCATCCACAGATGGTATCATATAGAAAGGGTTTGCTACCGTGGATTGCAGGCAGCGCAATTCACATGTCCGCTATGCGCTGACAATCACATTTTGGAGAATTGTCATTATATCCCCTGATTTCAGCTAGCCCTCGCTAGCTTGCACTCCACCATAGTCCACCTCTCCCAAGAAGATGACATGGATGCAGAGTCCACGGACAGCTCCACAACCCAAGAATATGTGATGAGCAGATCCATCATGTTCTTGTCTGTCGAAGAGCGACCAATAAGGGAAACCCTAGTTACCCCTAACTGCCCTCCATAGAGAAGACCAGCATGCACATTATGAAAAACACCAAATCATGTGGTCATCCATTGTCCTGATTTAGCAGCGTTACAATGCAAGTTCCCTGCCAGACCTCAAACTGAGCATGACAGAACCCTCATATCAAGGATATTTTTCCTTATATGTCAAGGAAATCATTATGAGCGACACTTTACTTATGCCTCGCAACTTCATCCCACCATCGACATGTTTCATACCATAGAGAAGAGATAGGACGACCTCTGGGAATGGCATAAAAAGTACATCGTCGGGTCAATGTCCCCACCCCCACAGTTGCATACCAAGCAAGCTAATACAACACACCAACCAAGAATGATCCCGACCAAGCCTAGGATAACATGTGGTCTATGTGACCTGAATGACCACCGGGTCAATCAGTGCAGAGAACTGAAGCACCTTGCAAACAATTTTCATATAGTCCCTTCTCTCCCTCAGAAATTTCTCTCTAACCAAGAGAAAATCATGCGTACCTATTGTCGGATTTGTTCACAATTTCACCATACGATTAAATGTGTACACCTCCCCAAGTTAAGAGCGGAAAGAGAAATGTTGAGTCTACACTCCCCCAAAGAGGTAGATGCACCCAAGCCAAGAATACAGAAATGGAAACAGAAGACAACCTCTTGTACAACAGACACTTTCCAAGCATCCACATCAGGAACAACGAGTAGTGTAGAATCCCACACAATATACTCTATTGGCACAGTGATACCATTCACTATCTTCACTGGCCCAAATCACACACCAGAGGTATGCCCGCTAATGGAAACATTCAGGAACCTCTACGGCAGGCACAATTTCCACCTACTGAAAATTGAACATCCTAGAGGGGAACCCAATTTTGCGCTCACGCAGAATCCCATTACGGAGATTCTTTCCCCACCAAATGTCGATGACACAATCCACCATATACAATTTGTATCATCACATATTGAGGTCATCCCCATGTCCCAGGATTTCCACCCTACTCTTGTCACAAAAGGTCAAGATACCTTGTGATTTTGCATTGATTTTTGCAAGAGCCCAAATTTACATGCCACCATTGAACTCCTTGATGATACCCAACCTCTAAAACAACGCCTAGTACAACATCGCTACAACACAATAAGGCCCACAAGAAAAGGGTAAAAGCATCATTCGACCGCCACATCACCCCTCACTCATTCACGGAGGGAGAATTAGTCCTCCGCTACGATGTCGCAAAAGAAGCCCTAGGGCCAGGAAAGTTCGAAACCTTGTAGAAAGGACCCTACATCATCAAACATTGCCTCCAACAGGGGGCATACATCTTGACAGAACCGGATGGGACCTGCCTCAATAACCTTATAAATGGACTTTACCTCAAGAAATTTTACCCATAAGGGCCAAGACGGCCCTTTCCTAGAGTGTTTGTACACACACCCCCACCACTCAAAATATTTGACCAAAAGACTTATTTAAAGAGAGCTCAAAGTACCACCATGGATCACCAACCTGAACCCTATTTCAGATTTGTTGATGGAGCATCAATATGGTCTCAAATTTTAGCCGCAGCTGCCTGGGTCATTTACCACCCTGATCGATTGCCACTCTGCTCAAACAGTGTGTGCATCGGTTCAACAACAAAAAATTAGGCAGAATATGACTCCGTCATCAGACTTATGTACGATTCCCTCCATTAGGCTATACGCCATATGCACATTTACCTTGATTCCCAGTTATTAGTGTCGCAGTTAAACCAAACATTTGAGATAAGAGATACACATTCGTTTAGAAAATGTTTGCGTGCCAAAAGATTAAGCAGACAATTTGACTATATCACATTTACACATGTACCAAGGAGTCAAAACCAAATAGCTGATCACATAGCTAACAATATCCTAAACTGGAATGCATCTCGAATAAACCATCATACATAAAAAACCAAAAATATAGATATCCATCAGCATAACATCATACATAAACTGAAACAGGTGACACATCATGTAGAGCCGCAAAAAATATCTCTCATATATATCATAATGTGTATGTCTGAGTACAAAAAATAGTGTCACTATCCCAACTGCCAGCCCAAAGATACAAAAAATAGTCAAAAATATGGGAAGCATCCTCATAACGGGTGCTTTCCCTATGTACAAGTATACTCTAAGGTGGTGCCCCCTTAGGAGGGGCACCTAGACCCACCATCGCTCCCGGTGCTACCACTGGAGTTGCCGTCGCAACTGCGATCGCCACTCGACGTAGAATGGGCTGATAGTCCCTCTCGCGGGCAATCACAGTCTCCAACCATACCTCTTCGAAGTCATCCATGAAACCTTGAGTAGGCATCCCCTAGGTCAAGCAGTCCACTCGACCCTAGAAATCCTCAAGAACTAACACTTGACCTGTCAGTTTCGCAATACGAGCATCTACCGTATCTGCGCGAACCATTGTTGCATTGGCACGAGCTCGCTCAGCCGCAATCTCTCCAACAGTCGAGCTACTGCCCTCCCTTGAAGGGCCAGCACCACCGCCAGGTCCCCTCGTAGCACCTCTTCCCTCATCACCCCTAGGTCACCGTATAGGATCGTGGCCGACCAATCGAGCCATGTGGAAACCTACCTCACCAACATCTGCAAGAGTAACCAAAATGATGTCAGTGTCACTAGAAAAACACACAAGTACATGTATACTCAAATAAACACAGAAAACATACACAACATACCTGTGGGACCCTAAGTGTAACCAAAAGGGAGACCCATGTCTAGATCCCCCCGAAAGTCCATCCTTGCATACAGGTATGGTAGGAACATATGTGGGTTGGCCTCAAACCAGGCCTCTGTCTATTGGAAATACTGTGAGGGGGGGTGAATCAGTATTTCTTTCAATTAGAGTATTAGTTAATCTTCAATTATCAGTGTTTGTACAATGATAATAGTAAAAAAAAGGAACACAAATGCATACAGTTTTTAAGGTGGAAACCCACTCCGGGACAAAAACCACCTAATTCTTTTCTAATAATTCTTTAATATTCAACTCCAATTGAAAATAAACCTCCAACTTCCTAGAATCCAGAAAAGCATTCTTCTCCAGCTCCCACTGGATGGACGCTCCAACGCACGAGATCCTTCAGTAGTCAACTGAATGGATGCCCCAATAGCCAATGAGCTACAACTCACCCTAGCACCACCCTACCACCATGAATTTTTCACAGGCTTGAACCTATTGGTGACTTCATGCACCAGCCTAGCACCACCCTACCACCATGAATTTTTCACAGGCTTGAACCTATTGGTGACTTCATGCACCAGCCTAGCACCACCCTACCACCCTATAGAAGAATAAAATAAGAATGGACTCTCGTACCAGGGAAAATGGTTCACTTTACAATGATATAGAATGATGTAGAAGAAGAAGAAACACTAGACCATAACCCCAAATATGACACAACCACCTAATGATGATCCTAGACCTCCCAACACTGCCTCTTCGACTCTTGGCAGATAGACACTAGTACAATTTTTACAATGATGCATTTACAATGACTTAGTACAATGATACCTTTACAATCACTTGAAGACTTTTTGTGGTGAACTTCTTGCTATTGTTCTACACCTTGGTTGCTGATCTTGTCATGCTACCCTCTGCTACACCTTGATTTACTTTGCTTCCCTAGAAAGTCTGGTCCTTTGTAGCCCTTGACAACACACGATCTAGCTTTTTCTTGCCTTCTAGGAGCTCAATATTGAATGTGGTGTATCTCTGTTATTTCAGATCCCCAATATGGGATTTTCAGCCTTGTAGTATTCCTCTAAGTCTTCTTTCCAATGCCACAGGTCTGATCCATTTGGATTCTTCAAGAGAGAGTTATGCCCAATCTCTCACAATGCCTTAGTTATGGACTGTTTCAGTAGAGCGAAATTGTACGGCGTGCCACGTGTCACTATTTGTTCATTTGGCTCTGAAATTGATACAACGAAAACTACAGTCTATGTGATATCTATCAATTTTTATAGAATTCCAATATGATACTCAGATAGAGAGTTATAATGATTTTCCCAAGGTCACTTCTTTGAGATGAATTTCAGGAGCCTGCAAAAACACTGAATTCCACAGATCATATCTCCAAAAATGTTGTGCAAATTGATCTAAATTTTTTATAGGAGCTTCCTCAGGATTTCGGCTTCACCTCCTAAAAATTTCAGCTTTTGAACTTTCGTAGAAAAAAAGTTATAGCAAAAATTCCACGATGACTTGTTTTAGATAGCGAAATCCATACATAAGGAGGATATGAGGATCACAATTTATATAAATGCTTAGGTTGAGAGGGGCTTCAACAATTGAACGTGGGAGTGATTTTAGGAGCTTAAAAATGATTAATTATTGACTTTTCAATGACCCATGCTACAATCCTATGGGGTTTTAGCCCACTAACTGGGGTTACAAACTTCAAACATGAATATCTCTCAAAACGTGAAGAATTATGTGGCGTACCATATATCAACAGAAACATCTTGAAAATTAAAAACCATTAAATGCATTCTTGACCCAGAATATAGTAATTTGGTAGGTCAAAATTCCCATGCAATATTGGGGTAGCCCTTGGTGCTACTTGGGTTAACATCAAGGACAACCGTTGATCAACAATCTCCCCCTTTGGCATTGATGGCAACACAAGTACTCCACCTACAATCATGAAACCTCTTCCTACAACATTCTCTCCTCCTTTGACATCAACGACAAAGGGTAACTCCCCCTGACACACAACCATCTTGCAGACTTGTACACACTTCCACTCCCCCTGACACAAAACCATCCTGCGGACCTGTACACACTTCCACTCCCCCTTTATATTCTAAATAAGGAAAATCTAATGAGAACCATGGAGAATCCAAAGCTTCTCGCGAAGATATGCCAATGCTTCACGAGTACTCTCACGATCATCAATGCTTCCTACCCAATCTACATCTATAAAGGCATGAATAATGAGATTGTTACCCTAGGGATACCACAAGAGATATTCTGTTGTTCCTTTAGATATCAAAGAATTCTTTTGACGACAATAATATGTGATTCTTTTGGTGCTACTTGGAATCTTGCTACTTGTCCAACTGCTTGCATAACATCTGGCCAGGAGACTGTTACATATAGAAGACTACCAATCATAGATGTTTACAACCTTTGATCCACATCCTTAGATGAGTTGTCTATGCTCAATTTGCAACCTATTACCATTGGAGTAAGGATGGGTTTGCAATCTGCCATTTTGAATTTCTTGAGCATTTTCTTGATGTACTTGGCTTGACATATAAATATTCCTTTCTCTTGTTGAGATATTTGAAGCCCTAAGAAGTATGTCAACTCACCAAGTAAAGACATCTCGAAATCAATTTTCATCTTTGTAGCAAACTTCTTACTTAGTCGATCATCATTGCTACCAAATATTATGTCATCCTCTTTAGCTATTAGACGTGATTTAGTTGCTTCATCGAGAACATATATGTCGTTTGGAGCTCGACTTGCTGTAGCCACAATTTCACCATATCTGCCTTTCTTGATTTCACATTTTGTGGAGTTGAATAGTATTTTGTGTCCATGATCACACATTTTTCCAACACTGAGCAGATTGTGCTTCATGTTTTCAACCAATAGAACAATCTTGGCTAGAGCATCTTTGCTTCTGAGAGTGACGGTACCTGATCCTATAATATTTGAAGATCCATCATTTCCAAAGGACATGGTTCCATCCTTCTTCTCTTTCAGAGATACAAATCTCTTTCTATCTCTAGTCATATGCATTGAGCAACCGCTATCAACATACCACACATATTTGTTGTTTTGAGCCTTGAGAGCGAGAGCAAAATTATCAGTTTTCTTCTTCTTCCATGTTCGTTCGTTCTGTGGCTTCAAAGATTCTTCTAGAGGATTTTCAAGTCTGCAGTCTCTGGCTATGTGTCTAAAGTTTCGATATTTGTAACATTCAATATTATTTCTTAAATGTTCAAATCTATTGATGTTTCCCTAAGCCCTGGGAGGTTCATATTTGACAAATCTCCTGGAATTGTATTGGTTCCTAGGGTACGTGCGACATTCTACAACTTTGTGACCAAATTTTCCACATGAATAACAATAGCCATAAAAAATATGTTGGTACCTGGATGGAAATATTCATCGAGGAATTTTCTTCCAAGGCCGTTCTTGCAAATCTTGTCCAATGAAGTCTACATGCATGTCAGATCTCATGGGTTCATTGTATTTTGTTGTAGAAGATCCTGCTTCTTCTTCTTTGTAACCGAGCCCAGTTCTGTCATTGTAAGATTGTTTATTGTTGATGAGTTCTTCCAATGCCCTTGAGCTATTGGCATAGTTTTGGATAGTTTTTCCCTTCTTCACTTCCTTATGCAGCGAGACTACTTCGACTTCTAATTCTTTCCTTTCTTCCAACTTCTTTTGAAGTGAATCTTCAATGCATTTGTGTTCTTCAACTTCAATTTTGAGACCTTGAACTTATTCTTTAAGAGCATTGGAATAGATCTTCTCAGCCTTCAGCTCTTTTATAAGCTTGATTTCTTCCTTAGAAAATTCTTCTATGGTTAACCCTTCTTCTTCGTTGTTTGTTACCTCTTGTTTATTGTGCTTGGCCACAAACAATGCTCTCTCATTGACTTCTTATTTGCTGTCATTGTCTTCATCGGATGATGAGCTATCTTCTTTAGAGAGAAAGTTACTTTTGGATCCTTGCTTGTTGAATTTATTAAAGCCTTTCTTTCCCTTTGAGTTTCCATCACTTCTGTTCAGACATTTTGATGCGAAATGCCCAACCTCACCAGAACCGAAACATATCAATGGAAGTTTACCTTTGAATTTTCCCTTACCAATTTTTATTTTTCTTGTAAAGTAAGCATATTCTTCATCTGAAAGACCTTATTCATCATATCCCTTTTCTTCACACTTGCAGGTGCATGTATTTTCAGTTGAATGTTGTTTGTCCTTATTGGTTTTCTTAGATGCAACGAACGCAGTTTCTAGATGCGAAGTACCCTCTTCTTCAGCAAGTCTCATTTCATATGCTATGAGAACTCCATGTAATTCCTCTTTGCTGAGTTTTTCCTTACAATGTATTCTAAGACCGATACCTTTGGGTTGAATCTTCCTAGTAATGTTCTAAAAATATTTCATATAATATTCTTCTCGTCAACTGGCTCTCCCAATCCTTCCAGAGTATTGGTTATTTCATCAACCTATTGGAAGTATGCAACAATGTTGCAATCTTCTTTCATTCTGAATTGCTCAAATTTTGCTTTATAGATTTGAAGCTTTGCTTCTTTGACATTTGAGTCACCTGCATATATATTCTCAAGCTTGTATCATACATTTGGTTTCACAACCCGACACCTTATGATAAGCAGATTCAATAAGTCCACTAATAATAATATTCTTTGTTTTTACATCATTTTCCAAATTCTTCTTACCTTGTTCATTTGCGGTTGATGTAAATCCATTTTGAACAGTGTCCCATACTTCGTAACCTTGCGCTAAGAGATAAACCTCCATTCTTCCTTTCTAGAGAGCATAATTATTTTGATTGAAAAGAGGTACACCATTCTTGGTATGCTCCATGACATCCTTCCAGCTATTAAACTACTATTGAAGGGACCAAGCTCCGATACCAATTTTTGGAAATACTGAGAGGGGGGGTGAATCAGTATTTCTTTCAATTAGAGCATTAGTTAATCTTCAATTATTATTAGTGTTTGTACAATGATAGCAGTAAAAAAAAAAGGAACACAAATGCACATAGTTTTTAAGGCAGAAACCCACTTTGGGAAAAAAACCACATAATGCTTTTCTAATAATTCTTTAGTATTCAACTCTAATTGAAAATAAATCTCCAACTTCCTCAAATTTAGAAAATCATTCTTCTCTAGCTCCCACTAGATGGTGCTCCAACGATCGATATTCTTCAGTAGTTAACTGAACGGATGCCCCAACAACCAATGAGATACAACTCACCCTAGCACCACCCTACCACCACGAATTTTTCATAGGTTTGAACCTATTGGTGGCTTCATGCACCAGCCTAGCACCACCCTACCACCCTATAGAAGAATAAAAGAAGAATGGACTCTCGTACCAGGGAAAATGGTCCACTTTACAATGATATAGAATGATGTATAAGAAGAATACACACTAGACCATAACCCCAACTATGACGTAACCACCTAATAAAGATCCTAGATCTCCCGACACTGCCTCTTCAACTCTTGGCAGATATACATTAGTACAATTTTTACAATGATACATTTACAATGACTTAGTACAATGATACCTTTGCAATCACTTGAAGACTTCATGTGGTGAAATTATTGCTGATGTTCTACACCTTGGTTGCTGCTCTTGTCATGCTACCCTCTACTACACCTTGATTTGATTTGCTGCCCTAGAAAGTCTGGTCCTTTGCGGCCCTTGACAACACATGATCTAGATTTTTATTGCCTTCTAGGAGCTCAATATTGAATCTGGTGTATCTCTGTTTTTTCAGATCCCAAATATGTGATTTTTGGCACTGTAGTATTCCTCAGAGTCTTCTTTCCAATGCCATAGGTCTGACCTAATTTGTATTCTTCAAGAGAGATTTATTCCCAATCTCTCACAATGCCCTAATTATGGACTGGTTCAATAGAGAAAAATTGTACGACATGTCACGTGTCACTGTTTCTTCATTTGGCTCTGAAATTGATACAAAAAAAAATAAGGTCCATGCACTATCTGCTAATTTTTACATAATTCCAATCTGATACTCAGAGAGAGAGTTATGATGATTTTCCAAAGTTCACTTCTTTGAGATGAATTTCAGGAGCCTGCAAAACACCAACTTCCACAGATCACATCTCCGAAAATATTGCGTGCCTTGATCTAAAATTTTTACAGGAGTTTCCTCAGGATTTTGGCTTCACCTCAAAAAAATTTCAGCTTCTGAACCTTTGTAGAAAAAATTTAGAGCGAAAATTCCACGATGACCTGTTTTAGATAGCGAAATCCCTGCATAAGGAGGATATGAGGATCAAAATTTATATAAATGCTTCGGTTGAGAGGGGATTCAACAAGTGAACATGGTAGGGATTTTAGAAGCTTAAAAATTATTAATTATTGAATTTTAAATGTCCCATGCCACAACCCTATGGGGTTTTAGCCCACTAACTAGGGTTACAAACTTCAAACATGAATATCTCTCAAACCGTG
Source organism: Pinus albicaulis (assembly GCA_034641835.2). Taxonomy (NCBI): domain Eukaryota; kingdom Viridiplantae; phylum Streptophyta; class Pinopsida; order Pinales; family Pinaceae; genus Pinus; species Pinus albicaulis. The sequence goes on along the minus strand of CM076577.1, from coordinate 672,185,918 downwards.
AAGAATTACATGGCGTGCCATATATCAACAGAAACATCTTGACAAGAAGAAACCACCAAAATCATTCTTGACCCAGAATACAGTAATTTGGTAGGTCAAAATTCCCATTCAATATTGGGGTAGCCCCTGGTGCTGCTTGGGTTGACATCAATGACAACCACTGATCAACACTATTGTGGCATTCCAATAATGCCCCACCATGCCACCGCCACCTCGCGTCATCACCAGATCCCATCTCCTCATCTGAGGCTCCCATGGCCCCCAGGAGGCACCGCCACTACTGGCCTCAATAACACTACCCTCTTGTACATGATGCTGCACAAGATACTGGCATACATGATGCTGCACAAGACACTGGCGCCACCATCTCGTCAAAGCATAAACAGGTGAAGTCAAAAAAATGCTGGACCTCAACCTGTGCAGTACTCTAACCTGTGGGCTTGATGCTCGATGCAGAGCAACCGACCCTGCTAGTCTCACAATCACTACCAGAGCACATTGCTCTACCAGATATGTAACTGATGCAATGCTGATGCATCCCTCTGTAAGAGGAGCCCCACCATAGTGGCGTCTCCTAAATCTCTCCAAGTCCACTCTCTTGGCAGGGATTGGATATCTCAGCGCATCACCCTGAGGCAGTAACCCGGTCATAAAGTAAACATCCTTCTAAGGACGGATGACCAAGTGTGTCCCCCGCAACATGAACATGCTGCGCCTCCTGCGCCAATGACGGATCACATAACGTAGCAGTCAGTCCTGCGGTCGAAGAAGCTCGTTCTCTGCAAACTTCAAGAGCTCCCATTACGCCAGCTGACGACGCTCCCCAGCATCAGCAACTAGCGCAGTACGGAGCTCAGGCCAGTCCCGCTTCCTCCATAATAACCTGTCATCAAAACAGGTACCCATCAGTATAGAAAAAACACAAAAAATAGGCAAAATCCAATTTTTTTTTTGCTCGGCTCTGCGTGCCTGTTCCTCAGACAGGCGCCTGTATTTTGCATAGGCATGTTTAAGGCACGCTAAAAAAGGGGAACTAAGTGCATCAGTTCACTCATCCATCGAAAAAGTGCACAAGGGCTGCGCCTTTTCCCTGATCCCCCACACAATCTAGGGAAAAAACACCTAAAATCCGTACAAACCAAGTCTGTACGGACCTCGACACCATCAAAACTGAAAAATTAAAGTGCAAGACGTCATGGAGGTTACCTGGGCATGATCTCGCTAATCCCTGGTGCTCAGGCTGACCACAACGGTAAGAGATGTTTCGCAAAATCCTCTGACCTCTCAAAACCTCAGCAAGTACAAATGAATTGAATTAGAGCCATATCCACCTATATATTGCCCTTTTCAAAAACTTTGGAGGACCATAACAAGAGATCAGAAGGTCTATTCTCCGAACCGTAAGTTGCGCCACAATCATCACTCCATGATGAATAGAGGCGATGTCACACATTTGCACTCCCGAAAAAATAATTTTTCAGTGCCGGAAGGTATGCCCTCTCTCATCCTCTTTTTTAAAGCTCATGAATTTCAATAATATTTGATAAAGAAGATGCTTTCACTTGAGGTAGTTTTTTTTGCAGGAAAAGCTCGCAAGCCATCCACAATGTTATCTCCTGAAATTTTCAGAGCAGGTATCATTCTACCCCCAGCATGATAGAGTCTCGACAAACTCTGCATATCTTGACATCATTTCTCCGTCAGAAATAAACCATAGGGTCCTGATATCTGACCGTGTTTATCATCACCTCACCTTGCATGGCACTCGTCACTCGCAGTAGACCATATATAACAATAAAAGTGATGACATGATCATATCACTTCAGTCCGGGAAGCACCTCATGCCCATCGATTCACCATGCATAAGGTCAAGTTTACCATACAAGCCAAAACCCCATTACCGGATGACCAGGTTGTACTAGAAGATCAAGAGCGCACCACCGCGCCTTTCATTTGGCCCACCATACCTCCACCAGCATAATCCCATCTGCGATACTTTCTCATCCACTTCATCAACCCCACACATGAGACCAACCAATGGGACCCCCACCCTCAGCAAAACACCTTCCTCACACCATCAGTGAGCGAGCACTTTCATGTTTTTGGGTATCCGTCTCTGTGTTTTATACAAACCAAACCCCATTATTTTCTTCTTTTGGTAAGTATGCAAAGACCTCGAACGGTGCACTATGTCCTTCACCCTCTCATTTCATCTTTTCTCCCACGACAGAAGTCCCTAAACACCCTTGGTTAGAGTATTATACCCCCATGCGCCAGCCATCTTGACATTCATAGCTAGTTTATACCCACCCTGGAAGTCCTACTGACTCCAGGGATTTCCCTATCATAAATAATTATGACTGCCGCCAAGCTGCTTAGTATACTCTGACCTTGGGCCACTGAATCCCCATCATCAGTTTTCAGTCACCCCTCACCAACATTCCTATGTTAAAACCATCACATCTAGGTCCTCGATCCCTCATATCGGTGACCCCTCGTTCAATTCAGGCTTCCTTTTTGTCGACTTCGACACCTATTTTTCAAAAAGGAAGTGGTACCTTGATCACCCCTCCCCATACAAAAGGCATCCTCGGGTGGCACTGTGGGAGACATCATTGTCCACAGATGTCATCGATCCTCCTGAAATTCGAATATGACAAAATATTTCATGTCAAGATGGTATAGTACCTTAAAACCATTGCACTTTGATCAAATTCGTCAAAGACCCGTGCCTCCATAAGTGTCTCTTTCAACAATGCTTACATGGGAAGGTCCCAGCCAGCGCCTATGCATACAATGTGTAGCTATATGCCATACCAAGTTTACGCATATGGGTACCATATTCCACCTATTTTCAAAGAAAAAATGCCCCTAAGGTCATCAACAATCGTCGTCAACAACTGCCAACATCACTACCACATCAGTGAGACTGACAGAAGACATATCTGTCAACTAGTTTTGTTTAACTAGCCACAACATTACGATCATGGGACATGCCTGCCTCGTAGAAAATTTGTATATGTATTGTAAATTATATTTGCTTACAGGGATCCCTTAGGCCATGGCCATTCATGGAATTGGTGCAGGGTGTTTTCAATTCCAAGCTTCACGCAGGTCTCTGTCTCTTTACGCATGATACAGAAAGGAAACTATAATTTATTTCAACTATACAATGCTTCCTAGACCTCACACATTAGGGGGAAACTGTTAACACTGGAAAATAGTATAGCAGAAGATGACATTAATTAATGTTAGGCAAAAGGATTTGCAGGGCTGGAAGACATTATAAGAATCTGGAAAGTATTTAAAAATCTCTAAGGTCTGAGGAAAATCAAATTTGAACAAGTCCTAAATTGTCTTTGCGCGCATAATCCTTCGTGAAGAGCGCCTTTTGCACACCTTTTTGCCTGATATGCGTGCAATCCTGGGAGTGATGAAATGTCACTATCTAGGACCACACAAAGCAAAGGACAAGTGACACCTTACTTGGAGCCACCTAAGGACAGCCACCAACGCCTCCTTAGACAATATGTGAGCACACAATGGAATATTTGGAGCATATAAAGGAATCATGCCCCTCTCTTGGGTCACTATCCTCCATGTACCAAGAGAGGGAAGGGAGGATTTGAAATCTCCTATATAAGGCCACCATGAGATGAATAATTTGTGAACACATTGTTATGCTGGCCAAAATTGCTTAAGCAATACCATCAGTGTGTGAGCTGGAGTTGAAGATAGAGGGGACTCAATTTTTGGCCATCCAACAAGTTCAGTCCAACATAGTAGAGAGAGAGGGAGACTGCACCGAGGCAAGCTTGGGATAAAAACATCCTTGCATCGGGACCTAGAACCATTGTCTAGGGGCCCTTTGGCAAGAGGGTAAAATTTCACTCTTATTAATACCAGCGCTCAATAAGAGGGGCCTAGAGCCACCGTTCATATTATTGTTGTCGTTTGACACTTTTCAGAGCTCATGTTTATTTGTTTTAGTTTTTAGTTTATCTATGCATGTTATTTCTTTATCTAGTATGCTTATGATTCTAGCTCTTTCCATTAAATTTCTTGAATCCACTTCTTTTTATGTCTGTTACCAATAACTTAAGTGGGTAGACCACACCCCTTAAGTTGGTGTGATTTCATACATATGTGCACCAAACACAGTCCAACAGATACCATGTAGAAAATCCATGTAGATTCAATTGATCTTGTAATATGCTAAAACAAAATACTTGAATCTACTCTACAAATTGTGGAAACCAATTACAATCACATAATCACATGAACATGAAAGAGAAAGAATTTCAATCACACAACACAAATATTTATTTGGGGAAAGCCTCAGATAAAAAACCCGTTATCTGTATATTTCATAAGCCAAAGAATATGAAAATATTACAATTCTTTTCTCCAATATGAGAACCCTATGCATTGTCTCAATGATTTATGGGAAATCTTGGTTCAATACTTAACGAAATCATTGGCCTTAGGAATCCATATCTCCTTGCATATTTTCTTGGGTAATTAGGCCCCTATTAACAAGGAAATTCCCCAATAATGATTGTGCAATACATCAAGGCTCTTCCTCTGACTCCATGCACCACCTGTACAATTTTATGATTACACAACTGATAGTACACTTCCCTTTAACTCCAATCTCAACTGGGTCTTTCTTAGAAATGACATGCATGATTCATTTATGAGTGAATTATCAGTTATCTGGTTGATCACTACACATGAATTAAATCTATTTTTCACACTTTAACCTCTCTATAGTTCCTCCATCAGTTAGAACTAGTTAAACTAAGTTTAGCTTAGATAAGCTAAGTTAATTAATTAAACTCAAAATAAACTGAACCAGGGCGCCTAAAAATTAGGAGACACTCTACATGCCTCTAGTTTAACCCTCAGATAAAATTAACTGAACGAACAAAGTCATCCTAAATTAGTTAAATCGTACAAGTTATCCTAATTTAATTCAAGGGAAAATTAAATTATAATCCTTCTTGATTCCATTTTCAAGATTTATTGTTGCCATTTCAACAACTTATTTTCTATCGAGACATTCACCATAATTCATACTTATATAATTAATAATTCTTAAAGACAGAGTGCAAACCATGGTGGATATTTTGTACAAAAGGAATTTTCTTGTTGGAGGTACTTGATCCCTAAAAACAAAGATCACATCCAAATTATTGTTGGTTTGAATTCAAAAATTAAGGATTACAAATGGATATAGTAGAAACCAATGTATTCTAGGTAGAAATTGACATATATAAGGTAAAAGTCAACATAAACTATAAATTCAATGAAATTGTGGCATGAAACACATCACACTAGTAAATTCAATCACCAATATCCCTAACCCAATATGGATGGGAAGATAATATAAAGGACACCCAAACTAGTGGATATTATAGTTGCTTATGACTTCTACATCAATCCTAGAGGGTGCTTCTGGAGTTATGGAGTTGTTGGGAAATAAAGTTCCCTTAGAGAGCTCCTTATTTGATTGAAAAAAGTTGGGTTTGTAGGGCCTTTGTAGCTTGCTATAGGACTACATGGTTTCCTATAAAAGGCACATAGGCCCTTCTAGCTCAATGAGAAATATCCCTAAGTGATGCAAGTGACTTGATAATTCAGAAGGATGAAGGAAACATGGATGGAGAAGGTTTTGAGTTTGCATGTGATGAAAAAGTGAAGGAAATAGGATGGTACATGGTGTTATAGGGAAAACCTATTGAGAGAAGCATATTTGTGAAGTTTGGATAAGGAATGGGAAATTATTATGACCTTGTTGTTGCTATCCTTTAGACAAGATACCCAAAAAACTCGAATATGTAGCTTTGTTCAAAGACATGTATTTCTTGTATAAGTCGTAGAATTTCCTGTAGAATTTTAGGAACGCTTCAAAAAACCTATGGAAACTGGGGAATATGAGATGGATGATGTTGGGAATTATGCAAGGGAATGGAAAATGGTACAAGGATACTAACTAGGCCTTCCTTTAGGCAATATGTGCTTATGACATGAAATAGGCGTAAGACTCTTTGTTTTCTAGATTATTATTATTATTTTTTTAAATTTATGTATTTATTATTATGATTATGATTATGATTATTATTCTTTATAGCATTATTTCCATTTTTGTTGACTTGATTGTTGTTTCTCCTTTCGCTACAAGGGAAATTGTTCCTAGAAAAAAATCAATGTGAGATATCAATATATTTTTTCTCTTTTCTTGGGATCACTAGCTACCTCATGCAGGTTTTCAGCTAGTGAACCTTCTTCAGACACCTTAGACGAGGGTTTCATATGAAGCTTTGTTACTGTTTTTTTTTTTTTTTTTTCAACGACTGTCTCATGGATGTTTTCATCCAATGAGCCTGTATCAAGCAACTTAAAGGACATTTTCACTTGAGACTTTATTTTTTATTTTTCTTCATTTTTTTTTGTTGGTCAAGAGTTGGATTGATTGGGAGCACTTTTTCACTCGATCAAATTCAACTCCTTATTGAAACTATAAATTCAACCTTGGAAAGGGAATTCCTATTAAATTTCAGCCTATAATCATTCATCAATAGTGGGGTCTGCTCCTCATCTATGGTTTTGATTTTGGCAAGACCATTATCATAGCATTTTTCCATCATGTATGGTCCCAACCATCTAGACATGAGTTTTTCTTTGAAGTATTTGAACCTAGAATCATACAAGAAAACCCAATCACCCTCTTGGAAGGCTTTGGTTCTGATGTAACATGAAAAATTTTCCTTTATAGTTGGACTACCTCTATGTGCAACAAGGCTTACATCCTATACTCATCGAAAGAATTTAGTTTTTGTATCCTTTCGGTTTGTGGCTTGGTCAAATCCATATCTAGCTGAGATTCTATCCTGAAAGTGTGGTATTCAGACTCAATTGGTAATGAGTAATTCTTTACATAAACTAGCTCATAGGGGGTGAAACCAGTGGTGGATTTCCAAGTAGTATTGTAGGCCCAAGTGGTCTCAATAAGTCTTTATTCCCAATCTTTATTGCTGCCATTGATTACCTTAGCAAGAGTGTTCTTTAAGGATTTGTTAGTGACTGCTATCTACCCATTTTCATAGGGGTAGTAGGGAGTGGACTTTAGATGGCGAATGTGATGTTGCGTCATTATTCCCCTAAACAAGTTGGAAGTAAACTGTGTTAGAGAAATGGAAGTTAATTAGTTTCTCTTATGATGAAATTATCTTATGATTGTTATTATGTGTTATAGCCTTTTATATTTTATCATCAAGACTAATTCCAAAACAAATAGAAGGGGACAGAAGATGTAGGCACACTGCCAGGGAAAAACCCCAATCTATGGGGAAAACCTAGTCAAAATTCATTCTTCAATAGGTTCAAGATGATACGACCAAGACCCTTAGACTATAGGATTCTTCCATCAAGTCAGCCCTTCACCGTGTTAGCACTGAGATTTCCAAGACACCAAGATATCCTTTGCTTGCACCAAAACTTCATACTCATTACTTTGACTGAGATTTAGGTAGCAACATAGCATTGGGCAACATCATGAGATGGCATCATATCACTAACATCAACAACTAGTTCTTGTAGCACAGGGTTGAGATAGCTCCGAGTTTATGTAACAAGTTCTTGTAGCACGAGTTTAAATAACACAAACTCCATGTAACATTCAGATGAGGAAACATCATATATCATCACTATATTAATGTACTTTCATTATATAGCATCATTGTATCATTGTACAATCATAAATACTGAGCATAGATACCAAACCATTACACTGTCCGAACTACTGCACCATTGTGATCTCACTGAGCCTTCTGTCACACTGTAATTTGCATCGGATCTGTAATGGCACCAAAAGTTGACCTATGTAAAAGCACTGAGCTCCTTTTTGTGATCTTTGAAGCTTGTCATTAACCTGAGTTCTGTGATAGCTCTATGGTTCTAATATGAGATGCTCTATTGATGAAATACGAAGATCCCAATTGGGTATATATAGTGGTTGACCCATATTAATAAGACTATATTTTTAATTCAAAAAGTTGTGTCTCCAAATATATATGTAGGCTAACATGAATTTGATGAGAAAACCGACTTGTAGTTTATTTGTTTGAGGCCAACTTGAGGAGGTTGCTTTGATTTCTTGAAACATTTGATTTGAGGACTATCATTGAAGCATATTTTGTTGAGGTGACTGAGGATGATGACCATGATGGAATAACCTTTTGACCAACCTAATATTACATGATTTAAAAGCCCAAAATTGGATCAATTTAAATCTGTAACAACTAACCTAGAAGTCAATAATTGGGACCTTAAACTAAATATGACCCAAGCATGAAACCCATGCTTTAGTAAGTCATTTAATAATAACAATAATAAATTCTTTTGACAAATACAATAATAATGAGACCGAACCTAGTTACATTCTTCAACAAAATGGGTGCGTTGATATGTCACTAACTCTCTTGAAAAACCAAACTTGTAGAAAATATTCTCTCTTAAACTCAACCTCTTATATAACTCATTCATTTCATTTTCAAGTCTTTCACCATTTCATTTCATTTACGGCTATAATTTCTATAATTTCCTAATTTACTGTGCAACCAAGATTATGATTACAAAAGATGAGAAAAGTTTGGTTGTATTGTGTTAAAGTTTAGAATCAGTTGTTCCATGCCTTTATTAGTTGAATAACATCATTTCCCATTATTCCTACCCCCTTCTCTCACCTTAGACTTTCATTTCAACAATTTTTTTGGCTCGATGATTTTTTCTATAGTAAATGAGGGAATCTTGTAATAGTCTACAAAAAACCCATTTTGTTCGCCTAGTTCAGCAATAAACTCTTTATTTAGTTTCCTCAACACATTAGAACATATCTAGGATGATTAGGAGGGAGTTTGGAAGAGTAGAGATCTCATGAAGTTTCCTTTAGATGATTTTATTTTATGTTTTTTTAGTATTGTTTTTAGCTTCTGTAACATAGGTTTCAGTCTTACTTTCAAAGTATTTTATTTCCATGAAAAATGTGCTTTCCATTTATTTCAATTAACATATGTGCGTGGCATTTCATTTATGAAATTTATTTTCGTGTAGCATGGTTATCCCAACAAATTTAATGGATTTCTATTCATCTAACCTATGCTCAGCATCTCTTAATTACATAAGGATTAGAAGAGGAAGGAGATCATATTCCCTGCTACACATATAGTACTGACCCCTATTAATTTTGTACAAACCTCAGGTTTATAATTAAAGCTAAGACTCTTGGGAGTTGCAACATTATTAATGCAATACAGAGGACCATCACTTTTTGGCGTCGTTGTCGGGGAGGTGTCAAGGTATGCATTGCCTTTTTCTTTGGCATATTCACTCTTTTCCCCATTTTGTCTTTTGTTAAAAAAGACATTAGAATTCCTTCATAAAATACAATTTTTTTTTCTTTTTTTTAGAATTTCTTTTATTTTATGCCTTGCATAATTAGGAACAATTCAAACATTTTTTAACCAAAAACCCCCACTTCTACTAGCAACTAGTTGTTTTCAGCTAAATGTGAGCCTATTTCCCTATCCAAAGGGACCTTGGAGGCCCTTTTGAGTGAGAAATCAAGGATCTTTCACAAGCTTGCAACAAGAGAAAATCCTTCAACCCCCACTACTATTATGGTTGAAGAATGACTACCAGAAGTGTTTGTATTCCCCATTAAAGAAATAGATGGAGAAGCAAAAATGAAAAAATTTAACCCATATATACTTTCACACTCCTATGGCCTAATCATATAAGATGTTGACACCTTTATGTTTGAGTTTGTTGTTATGTGCATAACCTATGACTACAACATAGATGAGAAAAATATCAAGCTCTTTCATTCCACCTTGAAGGATGCAACTCTTTAGTGGTTCATGAGACTTGAAGGTAATATTATCATTACTTGGGATCAAGTGCAACAATATTTTAACAATAAATAGTGATATTATTATAGAGAAAGGGACAAGTGGGATGGGATTTTTAGAATGACTCAAGGGGAAATGAGTCTTTAGAGGATTATGAAAAAATATTCCAGTTGAGTTACAGAAGGGCACACAATTTCACTTTGAGACCAAACTCCTTAAATTTTGTATTATTGAGGGGATTTAGAAATTATTTCATGGAATTTTTGAACTTATTGGCTAATGGAGGTATCTACCAACTCAGCGTATGATGAGATTAAGCAAGATTTTAAAAATCATTCTAGACCTACTAGGAAAAAGAGTAGAATAGGAAAGAGTTTGTTAATTCTTTCTTCCTCCGTGGTTATTAAAAATTAATTAGGAGGAATGTTAGAAGATATTAAAACAAGAATATTACACACATTTTCCATGCAAATTAGAAAAAAAACAAGAATATGCAGAAAATCCAGTGGTTGTGTTTTACCCCTTGTGCACAAAGAGACACCCTAGGAATGAATGTCATTTGAATGTTATATAATTTTGTTTTGTATGTGAATAAATTTAATTCTACTGACAAGTGTCTATCTATAATATATTTGAAGGTTGTTTACCAAGGAATAGAAGGGAGCATGGAGTAATTATGCTTCATCAATTATAAGAGATCACAAGCACTAAGAAAATTTTAGCAAGGTATAAATTTACCTTCTCATTTCAATTACAATGTTCAATATCACCCTTGGTGCCATCCTAATGCTTCACCTTGGTCCATTCCCACTACTTGACCACATTTTCATCAACCTATTGTTCCTCCCATCCAACCATATTCCAATGAGACTCCTCAATAGGGTAACCCATCATGAGTATGGAGGCCTCAAATGTCCTAACCACCTACTTTGATGCCTCATCCTCAACAACAAAAATTACCCCAGAGTTTTCCTTTAAAGCAACCCTATATGCTTGCTCAACCAAATACCAATCCTAATAACATGTATACTCAACATGTTTAAAATGGAGATATTGGTTATCATACCTATGCTATAGAGGTATAAGAAATTAATATTAGGTCAAGGAATTTTATCCCAAATGTACATCCACCTTCCTAGTGAATATTTTGAGAAAGAGAAGGAGAATAATGTGCCTCATATCATTTACCAAAAACCTCTCTATCTAGAAAGGTTGGAAACTAAAAAAAATGCACCCGAGAAGAAGTTGAACTTATGGGAGAACAAAAAAATATGTTTTCAAAATACCTCTCCTCCAAGCCATAAAGTATGTTCCCACTTATAATAAATTCATAATATAATAATGTCCTAGAATACCTATAAGGAAGAGAAGGGGTGCCCCTACCATCAACTTTATTGGGTAGCTAGCTAACTTGATTCTTGGGCGAGTAATCATCCTTAAGTATTTAGATCATAGAAGTACAATACTAGATGTGATTATAAACAATATTGTAGTTCCAAAAAATATCATTGATATGGGAGTTTCAATTAATGTCATGATTAGGGAAACTATGTTTAATATTGACCTTCAAGAGTCCTTTAGAATGACCATTACTAAGTTGAAACTTGATGACAGATCCATAGTAGAGCCATAAGGTATTATCGAAGATGTAATGGTATCCATCAAATAGTAGAAATATATAATAGATTTCGTTGTTATCCAACCTAAAACCAAGTTCAGGGGTTATCCACTCATTATAGAGAAACAATGGTCATCTACCACTGATGCAGTGCTAGAAACATGATGATTACTGATGGGAAGTCTCAAAAACAACTTATAATATTTCCCCCATCTCAACCTCTCATTGAATTGATTTTCCTACATGGGTAGAAGAAAATGAAGAGGATTCTAACCTCTCATCACCCTATCTCATGTGTAACATAGGAACGACCCTTAGTAGCAAGCAAGCTGATGAAAATGAATTAATTGACAATTTTATACAAAATTAGTACCTTGGTGCTACAAAAATTGATGAGATGAAAGAGGAGTTATCCCTAGGTAAACCTAGTTATTCTACAGATAGTTTATGGACAGAATTATTGACAACTGGTTCTAATAAAAACAACACAAAAATGGTAGAAATAAACCCCTCCAAACTGTTAAAAATTAGCTCCTCACTTTTAGCTTATTCAGAGGATCAATTACTCAATATATTGGGGCAAAAAATTAGTGCATTTGCATGGAATTACAATGGTATGAAAGGTATACATCCTTTTGTACGTACCCATAAAATATACATAAAAGAAGATCCCAAGTTCTTTTTTCAGCCTTAAAGGAAAGTAAATCTTGCTTCAAAGAATGTTGTGAAAGAATAATTGTAAAAATTACTTGATATAGGATTTATCTGTCCAATCTCAAATAGTGAATGGGTATCTCATTTGGTTATTGTTCCCAAGAAGAATTACCAATGGAGAATTTGTGTCAAATTCAAGGAAATTAACAAAGCCACAAGGAAAGATCATTTTCCCTTGCCATTTATTGACCAAGTCCTTGATGTAATTTTCGGGAGAGCATTATTTCCTTCTTAGATGGGTTTAATGGATATAATAAAATCTAGATTAGTCTCAAAGATCAAGATAAGATCACTTTTACATGTCCTAGGGGGGGATTTTGCTTATAAGGTCCTCCCGTTTGGCTTATGTACTGCCCATGCACTTTGCAAAGGGCCATGCTTAGCATCTTTCCAAACCTTTACATGATTAAGTATAAATTTATATGGATGGATTCACCCCCTACATCAAGAAACTCTCTTCAATCTTGCCAAGGTCTTTGAGCCATAAAAAGTGTTTGTGCCTAATGAATGAGACAACTTTTCTAGGAAATTTCCTCTCCTCAAAATGGATTTAAGTGGATCCTAGTAAGGTGGTTATCATCAAACACCTGCCCATACCTAAAAAACAAATAGACGTCAGAAGCTTCTTAGGCCTTGTAGGATACTATAGGAGGTTTATAAAGGATTTCAATAAAATTTCCTTTCTTTTATTTTCCTTGTTGACCAAAGATGTTGATTTTAATTGGACAAATCCGTGTCAAAATTCATTTGAAAGCACAAAGGAAAAATTAATGACAACACCTATTCTTAGAGGTCTTAATTTGACGTTTCCCTTTCATATTCACATAGATGCCTCAGATAAGGCAATTTGAGCAGCTTTAGATCAACTTGAGGGTAAACTTTCTATGCAATATACTTCATTAGTAATAATCTATCAAAGAATGAATTGAATTACACAATAACTGAAAAACATTGCACATTCCTCAACATTGTACATTCTTTGAATAAGTTTAGACACTATATAACTAGTTACCAAGTATTTGTACATACTGACCATGCAACAGTTAAATATTTAATGAACAAATATGATGTAAATGCTAGGATAATTTGGTGGTTATTGCTTTTACAATAGTTTGGTTTAACCATTGATGACAAACTAGGGAAATAAAATGTTGTTGTAGACTTCTGGTCATTGTTAACCATTTTTGTAGCTGAAGGGTTGGGCTATGAACAACTTCCAAATGAGAATATTTTTTCCATCTCACTTCTATCTCCATGATTTGCTGAAATTGCTAACTATCTAACCACTGGAAAACTTCCTCCTCACTTTGTTGAGATTCAACAAAATGATGATCCTAGTGAAAATTAAGCACCTTCACTAGGTGGGGCCCGCAGGCTATTTTTAGGTGTATTTCTATTTTTAGAATGGTGAGAATATTCTAAAATTAGAAAGATGTTGATTCTAGATGGTTGAGAAAATTCTATCTTTGGATGAGTTTCTATTTTTAGAAGATGGACGAAGTCTATTTATAGATCGCTAATCTAAAAATAGAATGCATGTTGATTATTATTAACCCTTAATGATAATCAGACAATAAATAATAACTTATTCTCTTGGAGCACTTGATTCAGTTAACTGATGTGGAAAACCAGTTAGCTGAAGAAATTACGAGTTGTAAGGTTGGTTGCTGACTCATGCATGATGGACTTAGTTGTAATTGAGTGTGACATGGTTGTAACAAAGTTGGAAGAGTAGTTATGGGAGTTGTTATTTAGTTTAACTCAGTGAAGTGAGTTAAACTAAGTTGTGCTAGTTGTAACTAAAGATAAACTAGTGAGAGATGAGTGACTTAATTATTTAATTAATTCACAAGTAGTGTCTTACTTGCAACTGAAGAAATACAATAGTTAACTACTTGCATGTCAGATCCAGTGGAGACCCAGTGGAGAGATAGGTGAAAGGGTGTGTTTGACTATCAGTTGTAACTATAGTGATGCATTCAATGCATCTACAAACACATTGGAGTTACCAATGAGGATTGCACAGTACAAGCAAGGAAATATCGAATTCATTCAGGGATCTTTTGCAGCAGGGATTGCGCAGCGGAGGCAGGCTGTCAGGAGGCAGTAAATTGGTGCATGTGTGAACCAATTTTTTGTATGATAGTGTGAGACGATTGTGTATTGTATTGAGAGCTCTATGAGCTAAGCTTTGTATGAGATTGTTTCATGATTCCATGATATACATAATATATGATAGTTGGGGTTTTAAGCTTTAAGCTTTCCCGGTAAAACATCTTGTTATGTGCAATTGATTTGACTTCATATGTTTTTCAATTGGCGATTTAAATTTCTGCAAAGAATTAAGTATAAGGATTTTGTATTTAATAATGGATTTAATTGTTAGATCAGGGGAGTCCAGTAATATACATGCATATTCTATATAATTTATACATGGAATCGGAGCAGTGTTAATCACTAGAGATTGCAATATTGAAGCAGTGCTTAGTTGTGTTGGTGGAACAATTTGAATTTGCTGCAAGAATTTCTTGGTGCGATAGTTGAGTAAACATTGAAATGGATTTCAATGGGTTGCGGTTGGAGTATGCACTCGAGGGTAGCTCGAACTACATAGCGTGGAAGGACAACATGGAGGCAGTGCTTGAAGATAATGGCTTGAAGGAGTTCATCGATAGCGACGTTCCTAAGCCCACTTCGACGAATGCTGCATTACTTGATGCCTGGAAAAAGAAAGTAGCGAAGATGAGAAGAATTAGGAAGGTGTGAAAGACCATATTGTGTCAAGCCTTCATGGGAAATCCACTCCGTTTGCAATGTGGAAGGCTTTGACATATCTTTTCCAAATTATAAGTGACCATAGGAAGTTGGCGCTGAAAGATAAACTCAGAAAAATCAAAATGGAGAAGGGCGACAATATTCCAAAGTATCTCACGAAGTTTTTCCAATGTAGGGATGAGCTGGGGAGTGTGGGAATTACAGTTGTTGATGATGACTTAGTGAGCTTGGCTCTCCTTGGACTTCCAAAGAGTTGGTGCAGTTATCAAAACTTTTTCAATGGGCAGGAGAAACTGCTGTATTGGGGGCAACTTTGGTCGGATCTAGTGCAGGAGGAGATAAGATAGAGTACCAGGGATGGCTCTTCATCAAAGCATGATGATGAAGAGGATTTTGTTTTCGCAACCAAAGCGAGGAAAAGGAAGGGGAAGAAATCCCATCCAAAATCCGAGGCTAAAGGCAAGAAGCTAAATTTGTCCAAGGTGAATTTTTTTCACTGTCACGAACATGGGCATCTCGCCACTAACTGCCAACAGAAAAAGAAGAACAAGAAGGCTTCTGGCGCTGCAGCTGGTGAGGCCCTTGCCTCGCAATTTGAACTTGATTTCTCTTTGATTGCATGCTTAGTTTCATGCGCAATAGGATCGGTGTAGTATCTTGAGAATTTTGAAGTCTAAAATGGGCCTCCTAAGGAAATAATAAAATAATATCCAAGCCAATAAAATAATATTTATAAATTTGCAATTCACTTTTTGCACCAAAATCCATATAACCATGGTTAATTTGAATTCAAAAGTTGTACCAAAATAAAATTAATAAAAAAAATTGTATTGATGTGACTATAAATAAGAAAGAGTTTTTCAAGAAAAAGTAATTATCATTGCACAACTAATGCATTTGTCCTTTGTAGTTAAATAACTTAAAATAAAATAAATATAAATTCATGAATTCTTAATTATAGAATATATTATTAATTAAAATTTATATTATTTAAATTATATAATACCATGTTATTAATATACTATATAAAAATAATATAATATAATATATATAATATATTGTTTTAATATAATATAATATATGTAATATATTGTTTTATGTATGAATTTTATATCACATATTGAATTGATTTGATTTATCCTAAAATTACAAGGTTACATTTTTATTTATTTTGATTGCAAATGTATAACATATATGTATAGATATTAAATTATAATTAATTTTAAACTGTAATATTAAATAAATTGAGATGAATATATAATTTAAAAATAAACATTTGAAAATATACAAATATAATTTTTATTTAAAATTGTGTAAATACATGAAGATTGTGTAGGGATATGCGTTGTTTCTTTCAAAAAATATAAAATGACAATAATAATATTTTATTCAAAAAGTGTGAAATGACATTTATTATGAGTAATTTACCTTATGACTTTAAAAATACTTAGAGCACTACCGTTGTTAACCATGAGTTTTTATCCACCATTTAGAATGTGACAAGTGATTACATTTAACTCAAGCAATGCCACCTCAACCATTAGGGATGATGTCATCTCCTAAAATGTGATTGGTTCTCATAAAGTGAGTTTTGATTGTACATTTTCCTTAGGAGGCCTATTTTAGACCTCAAAATTCCCCTAATGGGTGCTTCATTCCACATGACGAGAGATAATGAGCTTTTCAGCGACTTAGAGGAGAAAGATCTCCAAATGCATATAGAGATGGGCAATGATGGATGATACAATGCGACCGGCATTGGTACCATTACCTTTTATAGGGATTCAGGTAAACCATTTCTATTGAAATATGTTATGCATGTTCCAGGTCTAGAGAAGAACTTTGTCTCAGTCACAATGTTGGAGGATAGAGGTTATGACATTGTTTTCAGCGATGGAAAAGCTTTTATGTGACATAAAACAATGGGTCAAACTAAGAGGATAGGGATTTGAGTCAAGAATCTCTACAAGATGGAGATAGATGGCTGCGTTGCAATGGTGGGCAAAGAAAAAGAAATGGTGAGCTGGGATGAGGGAGAAGTATGGAACAGGAGATTGGGCCATCTTCACCATGGCGCCCTGAATATTTTGCAGCAAATTTCTATTGGACTTCCCAAGGGTACACTTGCACAGATAGATCAATGCAAGGGATGTACAATGGGTAAGTTTGTGAATACCACCTTTCATGAAAAGGATAACCGTGCTTCGGTGATCCTGGAGAGAGTACACACAGACGTGTGTGGACCATTCTTGGTTGCTTCAACATAAAAAAACAGGTATTATGTTATTTTTGTTGATGACTATTCTCGTAGATGCTAGATCTTCTTCATGTAGAAGAAGGATCAAACATTCTCAAAGTTATGTGAGTTTAAAGAATTGGTGGAGAAAGAGTCGGGGAAGCAAGTGAAGGCTCTGTGGAGCGATAATGGTGGTGAATATATCTTGAATGAATTCAAAGACTTCTGTAGAAAATAAGGAATTTGAAGAGAACTCATAGCGCCTCATAACCCATAACAGAATGGGGTCGTGGAGAGGAAGAACATAACGATCGTGGGTGTTGCATAAGGTATGCCACATGATCAGGGCCTACCAATGCACTTGTGGGCGGAAGCATGCAACACTACGGTTTATGTGCAAAAACGTTGTCCTCATAGAGTACTTGGCATGAGTACACCTGAAGAAGCTTTTATTGGTAATAAACTGGATGTTTCTCACTTTAAGATTTTTGGCTCATCTGTTTATGTTCATGTGACCAAGAATGCCATGAAGAAGCTGGAGCTGACTGCTGAAGTAGGGGTATTTTTGGGGTACACAAAAACACCCCATAATCATCGTGTGTATTTTCCAAATAGTCAAATGATTATGGTGCGACAAGATATAAAATTTAATGAGGATAAAGACATGAAGTTGTTGCTTGAGAGGGAGCTACATTTGCATGCAGAGGAGGAACTGCTTGTTCCCAAAGATGAGCCTCAAGATGTGAATCAACCACAGGAGGAGGATCATGGAGTGGAGGAGTCTAATCATGCAGAACCAAACATCAGAACTGGCAGAATGTGTACCACAAAAGCTGAGAGGCTGAAGCTTGTTGTGACACAGAATGTAGGAGTCCCTACTTCACATCGCAGATAGAGATAATATCCTGATCGATATACTGGATACATGGCCCTCATGAGGAAATGTATTGTGACAGAGCCATATTCTTTTCAAGAAGCAGTGCATGAGCCCACATGGGTAGATGCAATGGTGGAGGATTATGACTCCATTGTCAGAAACAGTGCTTGGGAAATTATTCCAAGGCCGGTTGATAAATTAGTGGTAGGTTCAAGGTGGATCTACAAGGTAAATCAAGTTTTCGATGGGAGTGTTGAGAAGTATAAGGCAAGATTTGTGGCTCGATGCTTCTCACAGATTGAGGGGATTGATTATGAAGAACTCTTTGCACCTGTCGCATGGTATTCTTCCATAAGGACCATCCTTGCTCTCTCAATGCAGATGGGTTCACACATTCATCAGATGGATGTGAAGATTGCATTCCTTAATGGGATCATTGAGGAAGAAGTGTACATTGAGCAACCTGAAGGATTTGAGATCTTCAGCAGTGAGTCGAATGTGTGTAGACTCAAAAGAGTGCTATATGGGCTGAAGCAAGCACCCTGTGCTTGGTACACTTGGATCGAAAGCTATTTCACTGGACTTGGATTCACCAAGAGTGAGGCGGATGCAAACCTATACCAGATTGTGGTGGAGGGTAAGCTTTTAATCCTTTTTCTTTATGTTGATGATTTAATATTGACTGGTGATGAGCAGTTGATACACTCATGCAAGGAGGACCTTACAAAGGAGTTCGAGATGAAGGATATGGGTCTCCTTCATTATTTCCTTGGATTGGAAATATGGCAGCGAGAAGGTGAACTGTTTGTGTCTCAAGGCAAGTATGCTTGGGAGATACTCAGTAATTTTCACATGGAGGACTACAAACCCATGGATATTCCTATTCTAGGAAACTGGAGGAAAGAGGATCCTACATCGACAGAGGTAGTGGATGCTACTTCTATTGACAGTTGGTGGGTTCGCTCATGTATTTAGTTAATACAAGACCAAACATATGATATGCAGTGAACTAGCTTAGTCAAGAAATTTTTAAGCCTACCAAGATATTTTGGAAGGCGGGAAAGCATGCCCTGAGATATCTCAGTGGCACATCTGAGTATGGCTTAAGGTACAGACAGAAGGATGAGGTGAAGTTGCATGGCTTCACGGATGCAGATTGGGCAAGAAACCCAATGGACAGAAAGAGCACATCAGGGGGGGTTTTCAGCATCGGATCTACAACTTTTTATTGGTACAGCAAGAAACAGAGATCTGTGGCACTCATCTCAGTGGAAGCAAAATATATGGCAGCAAGTCAAGTTGTATGTGAGGCTATCTCGATGAGGAAGATCCTGGTCGGTTTATTTGGTTCTCATTTAGATCCTACAGTGATTCATTGTGATAATCGGAGTTGCATTAAACTCTCGATTAATCCTGTGTTTCATGATAGATCTAAACATATAGATATCCAGTATCATCATATCAGAGATTGTGTGCAGTGGAAGATCATGTTGCTTCAGTACATTCCTATATAAGATTAGGATGTAGAAATTCTGACGAAGCCACTCACCAGGAGAAAATTAGAATACCATAGAGACATGATCGGAGTGAAGGATAATCCCTTTCTTGTTGAGAGGGAGTGTTGAGATTCAACAAGATGATGATCCTAGTGAAAATTAAGCACCTTCAGTAGGTGGGGCCCGCAAGATATTTTTAGGTGTATGTTTATGTTTAGAATGGTGAGCATATTCTAAAATTAGCAAGATGCTGATTCTATATGGTTGAGAAAATTCTATCGTTAGATGAGTTTCTATTTTTAGAAGATGGGCGAAGTCTATTTATAGATCGCTAATCTAAAAATAGAATGCATGTCGATTATTATTAGCCCTTAATGATAATCAGATAATAAATAATAACTTATTCTCTTGGAGCACTTGATTTAAATTAATTGATGTGGCAAACTAGTTAGCTGAAGGAATTACGAGTTTCAAGGTTGGTTATTGACTCATGCATGATGGAATTAGTTGTAACTGAGTGTGACACAGTTGTAATAGAGTTGGAAGAGTAGTTATGAGAGTTGTTATTAGTTTAACTCAGTGAAGTGAGTTAAACTCAGTTGTGCTAGTTGTAGCTAAATATACACAAGTGAAAGATGAGTGACTTAATTATTTAATTAATTCACAAGTAGTGGCTTACTTGCAACTGAAGAAATACAACAATTAACTACTTGCATGTCAGATCCAGTGGAGACCCAGTAGAGAGATAGGTGAAATGGTGTGTTTGACTATCAGTTGTGACTATAGTGATGCATTCAATGCATATACACACACATTGGAGTTTCCAATGAGGATTAAGCAGTACAAGAAAGGCAAGATTGAATTCATTCAGGGATCTTCTTCAACAGGGATTGCACAGTGGAGGCGGGTTGTCAGGAGGCAGTAAATTGGTGCATGTGTGAACCAAGTTTTTGTATGACAGTGTGAGACGATTGTATATTGTATTGAGAGCTCTATGAGCTGAGCTTTGTATGAGATTGTTTCATGATTCCATGATATACATAATATATGATAGTTGGGGATTTTATCTTTAAGATTTCCCGATAAAACATCTTGTTATGTGCGATTGATTTGACTTCATATGTTTTTTAATTGGTGATTTAAATTTCTGTAAAGAATTGAGTAGAAGGATTCTATATTTAACAATGGATTTAATTGTTAGATCAGGGGAGTTCAGTAATATAAATGCATATTGTATATAATTTCTACGTGGCATCGGAGCAGTGTTAATCAATGGAGATTGCAATATTGAAGCAGTGTTGAGTTGTGTTCGTGGAAAAATTCGAATTTGCTGCAGGAATTTCTTGGTGCAACAGTTGAGTAAACATTGAAATGGATTTCAATGGGTTGCGGTTGGAGTATGCACTTGAGGGAAGCTCGAACTACATAGCCTAGAAGGATAGGATGGAGGTAGTGCTTGAAGATAATGGCTTGAAGGAGTTCATCGATAACGATGTTCCTAAGCCCACTTCAACGGATGCTGCATTACTTGACGCCTGGCAAAAGAAAGTAGCGAAGATGAGAAGAATTATGTTGGAAGGTGTAAAAGACCATATTGTGTCAACCCTTCATGGGAAATACATTCCATTTGCAATGTGGAAGGCTTTGACATATATTTTCCAAAGCAGCAATGACCATAGGAAGTTGGCGCTAAAAGATCAACTCAGAAAAATCAAAATGGAGAAGGGCGACAGTATTCAAAAGTATCTCACGAAGTTTATCCAATGTAGGGATGAGATGGGGAGGGTGGGAATTAAATTTGCTGATGATGACTTGTTGAGATTGGCTCTCCTTGGACTTCCGAAGAGTTGGCACAGTTATCAAGACTCTGTCAATGGGCGGGAGAAACTGCGGGATTGGGAATGACTTTGGTCGGATCTAGTGCAGGAGGAGATAAGGCAGAGTACCAGGGATGGTTCTTAATCAAAGCATGATAATGAAGACGATTGTGCTTTGGCTGCCAAAGTGAGGAATGGGAAGGGAAGAAATCCCATCCAAAATTTGAGGCTAAAGGACAGAAGCTGAATTTGTCCAAGGTGAAGTGTTTTCACTGTCACGAACATGGCCATCTCAGCACTAACTGCCCATAGAAAAAGAAGAACAAGAAGGCTGTTGGAGCTGCAGCTGGTGAGGCCCTTGCCTCACAATTTGAACTTGATTTCTCTTTGATCGCATGCTTGGTTTCAAGCACAATGGGATTGGTGTGGTATCTTGATAGTGGTGCTTCCTTCCACATGATGGGAGACAAGGAGATTTCAGTGACTTGGAGGAGAAAGATCTCCAAATGCATATAGAGATGGGTGACGATGGACGATACAGTGCGACCGGAATTGGTACCATTACCTTTGAGAGGGAGTTAGGTAAACCATTTATGTTGAAAGATGTTATGCATGTTCCAGGTCTAAAGAAGAACTTGGTCTCAGTCGTGATGTTGGAGGATAGAGGTTATGACATTTTTTTTAGCGATGGAAAATATTTTCTGCGACATAAAACAATGGGTCAAACCAAGAGGATAGGGATTCGAGTCAAGAATCTCTACAAGTTGGAGGTAGATGACTGCGCTGCAATGGTGGGCAAAGAAGAAGAAGTGGTGAGCCGGGATGAGGGCGAATTATGGAATAGGAGATTGCACCATCTTCACCATGGCACCCTGAAGATTTTGCAACAGATTTCTACTGGACTTCCCAAGGTTACACTTACACAGATAGATTAGTGCAAGGGATGTAAAATGGGTAAGTTTGTGAAGACCAACTTTAATGAAAAGGAGAACCGTGATTCGGTGATCCTGGAGAGTGTACACATAGACGTGTGTGGACCATTCTCGGTTGCTTCAACAGCAAAACATAGGTATTTTGTTATTTTTGTTGATGACTATTCTTGTAGATGCTAGATCTTCTTAATGTAGAAGAAGGATCAAACATTCTCAAAGTTCTGTGAGTTTAAAGCATTGGTGGAGAAAGAGTCGGGGAAGTAAGTGAAGGCTCTGCGAAGCAATAATGGTGGTGAATATATCTCGAATGAATTCAAAGAATTCTGTAGCAAAGAAGCAATTTAAAGAGAACTCATAGCACCTCATAACCCACAGTAGAATGGGGTCGCGAAGAGGAAGAACATAACGATCGTGGGTGCTGCATGAGATATGCTACATGATCAGGGCCTACCAATGCAATTGTGGGCGGAAGCATGCAACACTATGCTTTATGTGAAAAACTGTTGTCCTCATAGAGTACTTGGCATGAATACATTTGAAGAAGATTTTACAGGTAAGAAACTGGATGTTTCTCACTTTAAGATTTTTGGCTCATTTGTTTATGTTCATGTGACCAAGAACACCAGGAAGAAGCCGAAGCCAACTGCAGAAGTGGGGATATTTATGGGGTACATAGAAACACCCCATAATTATCATGTGTATTTTCCAAACTGTTGAATGACTATGGTGCGACGGGATATAAAATTCAATGAGGAGAAAGCCATGAAGTTGTCTCTTGAGAGGGAGCTACACTTGCATGCAGAGGAGGAACTGCTTGTTCCCAAAGATGAGCCTCAAGATGTGGATCAGCCATAGGAGGAGGATGATGGAGTGGAGGAGTCCAATCACGCAGAGCCAAACATCAGAACTGGCAGAAGGTGTACCACAGAAGTTGAGAGGCTGAAGCTTGATGCGGCACAGAATGTAGGAGTCCCTACTTCACAGCACAAACAGAGACAATCTCCTGATCGATATACTGGATACATGGCTATCATGAGAAAATGTATTGCGACAGAGCCATCTTATTTTTAGGAAGCAGTGCATGAGCCCACATGGGTAGATGCAATGGTGGAGGAGTATGACTCCATTGTCAGAAACAGTGCTTGGGAAATTGTTCAGAGGCCAGTTGATAAATCAATGGTAGGTTCAAGATGGATCGACAAGGTAAAGAAAGCTACTGATGGGAGTGTTGAGAAGTATAAGGCAAGATTTGTGGCCCGGGGCTTCTCACAGATCGAGGGGATTGATTATGAAGAAAATTTTGCACCTGTCGCACGGTATTGTTCCATAAGGACCATGCTTGCTCTCTCAACGCAGATGGGTTGGCACATTCATCATATGGATGTGAAGATTGCGTTCCTTCATGGGATCATTGAGGAAGAAGTGTACATTGAGCAGCCTGAAGGATTTGAGATATTCAGCAGCGAGTCGCATCTGCGCAGACTCAAAAGAGAACTGTATGGGCTGAAGCAAGCACCCCGTGCTTGGTACACTCAGATTGAAAGATATTTCACTGGACTTGGCTTCACCAAGAGTGAGGCAGATGCAAACCTATACCAGATTTTGGTGGAGGGTAAGCTTTTAATAATTTTTCTTTATGTTGATGATTTAAAACTGACTGGTGATAAGCAGCTGATACACTCATGCAAGGAGGACCTTGCAAAGGAGTTCGAGATGAAGGATATGGGTCTCCTTCATTATTTCCTTATATTGGAAATATGGCAGCGAGAAGGTGAAATTTTTTTGTCTCAAGGCAAGTATGCTCGGGAGATACTTGGTAAGTTTCACATGGAGGACTGCAAACCCATGGATACTCCTCTTCTAGTAAACTGGAGGAAAGAGAATGCTACATCGGCAGAGGTAGTGGATGCTACTGTCTATTGAATTTTGGTGGGTTTGCTCATGTATTTAGTTAATACAATACCAGACATATGCTATGCGGTGAAACAGCTTAGTCAAGCAATGGTTAAGCCTACCAAGCTCTTTTGGAAGGCGGGAAAGCATGTCCTGAGATAACTTAGGGGCACATATAAGTATGGCTTATGGTACAGACAGAAGGATGAGGTTAAGTTGCATGTCTTCATGGATGCAGATTGGGCAGGCAGCCCAACAAACAGAAAGAGCACATTAGGAGGGGATTTTAGTATCAGATCTACAGATGTTTCTTGGTACAGCAGGAAACAGAGATCTGTGGCACTCAGTTCAACGGAAGCATAATACATGGTAGCAAGTCAAGATGCATGTGAGGCTATCTGGATGAGGAAGATCCTGGTCAGTTTCTTCGGTTCTCACTTAGATCCTATAGTGAGTCTCCTTCACTAAGTGGGCCCGCAGGCTATTTTTGGCGCAAGTCTATTTTTAGACTATGTCTATTTTTAGACATGTCGATCATATTTTATGAGTTGTAGGATGCTATTTGTGGATGGTTGGTCAAGTTGGAAAAATAGATGGACTCCCTATTTTTAGACATGAATCTATTTTGAGATTGCTACTTAAAAATAGATATGTTTGTATTATTAGCTCTTAATAATATTTGACTATAAACATTATCTTTATCTTCGGAGCACTTCGATTAAGTGCATGATGTGGCACAGATATGATTGACAAGGAATTACGCTATTCCTAGGGTTTAGTGGAGCTATTGCATGGTTGACTTCAGTTAGAACTCATGTGACAGAGTTTGGTGGAGTTGATGAGACAGTTAATGGAGTTGTGTTCAGTTTAACTTACTTGAGCTAGTTGTATCTAGTCTAACTGATTGATACAATTAGTGAGAGTGGTGTGAATTAATTATTAATTAATTCACTAATTATTAACTCATAAATCAACTAAAGAATAAATCAGTTAACTGCAGTGCATGGACAGTTTCAGTGGAGACCAGTGAAGAGGTAGGTGAAAGAGCAAGTGTGACTATCAGTTGTGACTATAGTGTTGCATGATTTGCAACACACAGTGGTTGGATATGCCAATGAAGATTGTATGAGCAAGGCTGGACCAATTTGAGTTCAATATGAGCCATTCTTCAGCAGTGATTGCGCAGTAGAGGAAGGCTATCAGGTGGCAGAGATTGGAGCATGTGATTTGCTAGATCGGACCTATTTAGTGTGTAGCAATTGGAGATAATACTAAGAGCTTGTGAGGAGCTTTGTATAATGATTGTTACATGATCTCTATGAAATATAATATACATATAGTTGGGGGTTTTCAGCTTTAAGCTTTCCCATAAAATATTGTGTTCATATGTGTGCATGTTTATGGTTTTAATGTGTGCATGCGATTGTTTTTATTTCCACAATTAATGATAAATGGTAGAAGAGATTCTGTATTGTGCATGAAGTTAAATAGTGTCTGATCAGGAGAATCTCGGATATAAAATATCAGTTATATAAATTTCTACATGGTATCAAAGCGTTATTGAT
Source organism: Pinus albicaulis (assembly GCA_034641835.2). Lineage (NCBI taxonomy): Eukaryota > Viridiplantae > Streptophyta > Pinopsida > Pinales > Pinaceae > Pinus > Pinus albicaulis. Next base: position 672,160,084 of record CM076577.1, on the reverse strand, counting down.
CATTGGAGCAATTGAAAAACATTGAAGCGGTTGAGTTTTGAGCTGGTGGAATTCGAATTTGCAGCAGTGTTTTCGTGGTGTCGAAGTTGAGATGTCTTTCAACGGATTGCGATTGGAGTATTAACTTGAGGGAAGCTCGAATTATATTGCATGGAAGGACAAGATGGAGGCGGTGCTAGATGACAATGGGTTGAAGGAGTTCATAGATGCAGAAATTCCAAAACCTGCTTCTAGCGATGCTGCCGCACTTGACACATGGAAAAAGAAGACAACAAAGTGTCGAAGGATTCTGTTGGAGGGTGTGAAGGATCACATAGTGTCCAACCTTCATGGTAAAGCTTCTTAATTCTTGATGTGGAAATCTTTGACAGATTTATTCCAAAGCAAGAGCGATTAGAGGAAGTTGGCGCTCAAGGACAGACTCAGAAACATAAAAATGAAGAAAGGCGACAGTATACCCAAGTACCTGACGAAGTTTGTCCAGTGCAAGGATGAGCTGGGAAGTGTGGGGGTGACTGTAGATGACGAGGACTTGGTGAGCTTGGCTCTCCTTGGGCTTCCAAAGAGTTGGCGGGCTTCCGAAGAGTTGGCATTCCTATCAGGACTTTGTCAATGGTCGGGAGAAATTTCCAGGATGGGAGCGACTTTGGTCGGATCTTGTGCAAGAGGAGATAAGGCGAAGTACCAGGGATGGATCTTCATCAAAGAATCAAGGAAGAAAATTGCGTTTCGTCGGGCAAAGCAAGGAAGGGGAAGAGCAAGAAGAATGCTTCTCAATCTAGTGTGAAATGCAAGAAGCAGGACATGTCCAAGGTGAAGTGCTTTCACTGTCACCAACACGGACATTACGCCACTAATTGTCCACAAAAGAAGAAAAATAAACAGGTTGCTGGATCTGTAGCTGGAGAGGCCTTAGCCTCACAGTTTGAGCTAGGATTTTCATTGACCGCATGCTTGGTCTCAAGTATGATGGGTTCAGTGTGGTTTCTTGACAGTGGTGTGTCTTTTCACATGACCAGAGACAAAGATTTGTTTACTGATCTGGATGAGAAAGATCTTGGAGTGCACATTGAGATGGGCGATGATGGTAGATACAGTGCGACTGGTATCGGGACCATTTCCTTTGAGAGGGAGTCTGGTAAACCCTTTGTATTGAAGGAAGTGATGCATGTTCCAGGATTGAAGAAGAATCTTATCTCTGTGGCGATGTTGGAAGACAAGGGATATGATGTTGTCTTTAGCGAGGGAAAGGCTTTCCTGCGCAGTAAGGAAATTGGTGAAACCCGGAGGACAGGGGTTCGAGTTAAGAAACTTTATCAGTTGTAGGTAGATGGCTGTGAAGCAATGGCAGGCAAGGCAGAAGGAGTGGTGAGCCAGGATGAGGGTGAGCTATGGCACAGGAGATTGGGCCATCTTCACCATGGTGCTTTGAAAATTTTGCAGCAGATTTCTACCGGGCTTCCCAAGGGTACACTTGCGCAGTTAGATCAGTGTAAGGGATGTACTTTGGGAAAATTTGTGAAAGCCACCTTTCACGAGAAGGATAGTTTCACCACGATGATCCTTGAGATAATTCACATAGAGATGTGTGGACCTTTCTCAGTAGCTTCGATAGCAAAGCACAGGTACTATGTGATATTTGTTGATGATTTTTCTCGGAAGTGCTGGATCTTCTTCATGCAGAAGAAGAGCGAGACATACTCAAATTTATATGAGTTCAAGACACTGGTTGAGAAAGAATCGAGGAAGCAGGTGAAGGCTCTAAGGAGCGAAAATGGTGGTGAATTCATCTCTGGAAAATTCAAGGACTTTTGCAGCGTAGAAGGAATTCGAAGAGAGCTCATAGCACCTCATAACCCACAGCAGAATGGGGTCACTGAGCGGAAGAATAGAACGATCGTGGGTGCTGCACGGGCGATGTTGCATGATTAGGTCCTTCCCATACACTTGTGGGCTAAGGCATGCAATACTGCTGTTTATGTGCAAAACCGTTGTCCTCACAGGATACTTAGCATGAGTACACCCGAGGAGGCATTTTCTGGTAAGAAGCCTGATATTTCCCATTTGGGGATTTTTGGTTCACATGTTTACATTCATGTGACGAAAAATTCCAGGAAGAAGATGGAGCCGATTGCAGAGGTTGGGATATTTGTGGGGTACACTGATACATCCCACAACTATTGTGTGTATTTTCCAGACAGTTGCAAGACTGTTGTATGACGGGATATCAAATTTCATGAGGAGAAAGCCATGAAGTGTTCGCTTGAGAGGGAGCCACACTTGAATGTAGATGAGGAGCTATTAGTTCCTAAGTATGAGCCTCAGGATGTGGATCAGCCACAAGAGTAGGTTCATGGAGTGGAAGATACCACTCATGCAGCGCCAACCATCAGAGGGCGAAAGTGCACTACAGAAGCTGAGCGACTGATTCAGGATGTAGAGAAGATTGTAAGAGCACCTACATCACAGCACAGATAGAGACAGTCACATGACTGGTATACTGGATACATGGCTCTTATGAGCAAGTGTATCGTGATAGAGACATCCTCTTTCGAGGAAGCTGTGGAAGAACTCGCATGGGTAGATGCCATGGTGGAAGAGTATGATTTTATTGTCAGAAAAAGTGCATGGGAGATTGTCCCAAGGCTGGAAGGGAAATCAATGGTAGGTTTGAGATGGATCTACAAAGTGAAGCAAGTAGCTGACGGGAGTGTGGAGAAGTACAAGTCAAGATTTGTTGCCCGAGGCTTCTCACAGATTGAGGGGATCGATTATGAGGAAACCTTTGCACCTGTCGCAAGGTATTCTTCCATACAAACGATTATTTCTCTCTCAGCGTAGATGGGGTGACACATTCATCAGATGGATGTGAAGACTATGTTCCTAAACAGAGTGATTGAGGAGGAGGTGTACATAGAGCAGCTCGAAGGTTTCGAGATCTTTAGTAGCGAGTCACATGTGTGCAGGCTCAAAAGAGCACTGTATGGGTTGAAACAAGCACCTCTTTCTTGGTACACACAGATAGATAGTTATTTCAATGGACTTGGATTATCCAAGAGTGAGGTGGATCAGAACCTATACTAGATTGTGGTAGCGGGTAAGTTGCTGATCATTGTACTTTATGTATATGATTTGATTTTGATGGGTGATGAACTGTTGATACACTCATGCAAGGCTAATCTTGCAAATGAGTTTGAGATGAAGGACTTGGGCCTCCTTCATTATTTCCTGGGATTGGAAATTTGGCAGCGCAATGATGGATTGTTTGTGTCTCAAGGCAAGCATGCCTGGGAGATATTGGAGAATTTCAACATGCATGGCTGCAAGCCTATCGACACTCCTCTTCCTGGTGGATGGAGGAAAGATGATGCTACATCGGCAGAGGTAGTGGATGCCACTATTTATCGACAGTTGGTGGGGTCGCTTATGTATCTAGTCAATACACGACCTGACATATGCTACGCTGTTAACCAACTTTCACAAGCTATGGTTAAGCCTACCAAGATATTTTGGAAGGCAGACAAGCATGTATTGAGATATCTCAGAGGCACATCGGGATATTGATTATGGTACATACAGTCGGATGAGGTGAAGCTGTGTGGCTTCACGGATGTAGATTGGGCAGGGAGCCCAACGGAAAGAAAGAGCACATCTGGAGGTATTTTCAGTATCGGGTTGACAACAGTTTCTTAGTACATGTTGAGGAGGTAAATCCCCTCTGCGGACAGAGGCGATCCCTACTAGCCCAGCACGGGTCTAGTAACAATCATCAAATGCTACAGCGCAAGTTCCTAATTGTGAATAAATAAGCCAACGATGGAGGCCTACCTGGAGTCCAGTGCTATGATTCGTAGAAGAGGCAGCGTTCCCGTTTCTCAGCCTCGGCAGATCACGATCCCCACGATCTTTGTGAATGGACACCTGCACATGCAAGAAACAATACGAATACAAGCATAAAATCCAGAATACGCAACTATATATCAGTCAGAAAGGATATAACTCATCATTACCATAAGTGAAAAACATAGTGGAACCATAACCAGTAGTCATTCATTAATAAGCAATCGAAAGAGAGTACAACCAATGTTCTAACGCTGAGGTCTCCTTCAGAGGGGTCTCCAGTCGTACACGTCTCACAAATCCTGCCAGGGATGGGACAAGCCTCTCTTAGAGTCTCTCGACGATAGTCTCCTTGCTTGAGTCGGCCTTAAGGGAAAAATGAGGGCTTTTGCAGCAAGAAGGCTCTTGGGAATTTGAGAACTTGGAGATTCAAGGCTTAGGCACTTCAAGACTAGCTTGCAATGGCAAAGAGCTAGCTTTTATAGATGGAGGAAGGGGAGTTGGGATCCCTATAATTGTGGGATTGACCCTATCTTCAAGGAAGCTTCCATGAGAGGTGGCAAACCACTTCCCTTTCATGGAACTCCCGGAGCCAAACCTCCCAACTCAAGATATACAATGGTTTCTGAGTCTGTTAAAACGAAACTTCCACCATATTATTTTAAAAAACACTCCTTAAATTGGCTGGCGCCACTGTGACTCTGGGACAGAGCGCCAGTTGCTGCGGCCTCTTTGTAGGATTTTCCCCATTGGCGTGAGCGATGAACTGGCTGCCCGCGCCAATGCAAAAAGGGATGTTTTTATGGTTTTTTTCAAGGAGATGTCTTCAGGGAAATTGAAGCTCATATTTAGAGGAATGCAATGATAGTGGTTTCAAGGCATGACATTGCTCACAGGTCACATAATGGGCCCTCCAATGTGCGGGATGGGGAATGGTAGGGACGGTGACAAATTACTGTGTAACAGATGCCCCCTAAAGCATGAGGCCCGAGAGAGAGAGAGGGGTGAAATGCTTTATGAGAACGTGTCCAACTGAAGCTCCGCCGTCGGAAAACCTGCGTGGATAAATACAACTGATATCTCAAGTACATGATGTATATGTGATATGGACGCAGCCACCCAAAATAGAGTATACAATAATCCAGATCCAAGGTATGGTCGCAGCCATCCAGCGAATAAGTCATGTAAATAATCATAATAATCCACAATATCATAGCCTGGATTACAACAGACACAATCCAGGGTCTTGCGCTCCATCTTGACTCAAACAAAGTACAAGTTCAAGCATGCGAATATGTGAGCTGAAGTCAAACATGCAAGAACATCGTCTGATTACCAGCCAATGATGAGAGCTATTAACAGACGCGAGAGGAACCACCAATAATGACGATGGCCCTCAAGGTACTACAGGTACAATCTACGGCATGTGAATCAATGAGCTGGCGTCGAACACCCGTAGAATCACTCGATCGGAGGTCAATGATGAAAACCTCGCGTCAAATGCGACGAACCTGCCATTGAGGCATGCAGGCTCCAAGGTACCATAAGGGAGTCTCTAGATCAACTTCCTGGATCATGAGCTGGAGTCGACAGGAAGTGACCTTGATCGAAGGTGGGCCATAATGTTTCCCACATCATCAACACGAGACAGAGGAACATGATGTTTTTGTTGTGAATCAAGACCATATGAGAATCAGAGGAAGGTTGATATTTGCAGAGGTCAACTTCTCTTGAACATATAACGGCACAAATAGTGTTTTTGGCAACATTTGACATCAACAGATCAGAGGTCATGGTGACGAGGCAATGAGCAGAGGAGAGGTAAAAAAGGATTACCCAAACCCACGGAAGCAAGTGAAAAAACGAGATGAGATGTCCCCAACCCGACACGAATGCAGACAAGTGCCATGTTCAAGAGCGACATACTGCTGACACGACAATGATGATGGTTCCATTTTCCCCCACCATTTCTGGTAAGTACCCCAATTATTTTTGATAACAAGCTTGAAGGGGATAGCATATGCTTGTAATATAAGTTCGCCCTTCGGGCGAATCCATCCTAGTACATTTAACGAGCCCTAGGAAAGAGGAACTCGGAGAACGTCATTTCGACTGAATCTGATGTCATCAGGGTTTAACGAGTCTGAAAAAGGAAGAACTCGGTGTCTTTTCATGTTTAGAGAGTTTGAAAAGACAGCTGAAAAGTAAACTCCAAAGGTCCCTTTTCGTAAGTAGTTCCTCAATCCCGAAAAGGTAGAAAACAATATCCGAGGAAACCTCCTAGTCGCGATAGGCTAGGGTATTCCTTTTTCGTAATCAATCTATCCTAGCCCGAAAAAGGGGTAAACGTATACTGGGTAGATGTCGATTCGTGTCCATTTTAACGAGATCGAAACGACAAGGGCCTCGGTAATATTTTCATGTTTAAAGAGTCAGAAAAGAGCTGAAAGATGACTCCAAAGTGAATTTTTCGTGTATTTACCGAGTCTGAAAAAGTATAAAATACAACTCATTTCACCGTGCAAGTCGCAAACCTGTTGCTGCACATACCAAGCAAGCGTAAAACCCATTTTCGACATAATATATTAAAATATTTGAGAAAAATAACTTTTAAAACTTAATTTGGATCGAAAATTTATAAATATGTCAAAATGGTAAAAAACAAAATTACTTTTACTATTTACCTTAGTGAAAAGCAGCAGTGGTCCATTTGGTGTGCAAACTTCTGACGGTGATTGTGACAGATCCGGTTTACCATTCAGATTCTCATCTTTTACAGGTAAGAGGCGCTTCCCTGTACTTCATTTCAATCCATTTTTAATAGTTTTCCCTCATGCATCAGACTTCTATAGCAACTTTTTAAAATTTTTAGGGCTCACTCATTGGCGCGGGTATTGGGCACGGACCCGCGCCAATGGGATTTTATATGCAAAGGGCTCACGCCACCTGGCGCGACTGTTCACAAAACAGCCGCGCCAGTGGCCGAACCCAAATTTCCGCCTAAAAATTTGAAACTTTAATCAATTTGAATGGAATTTGAAGCCCAACAGAGACCTAATTAAGGGTTTGTGACCATGTGGATGCAGGAAATCAAGCAAAATGGTGATTGAGTGGAAAGAAAGAGAGCATGGGGAAGAGGACGAACAGGCCCTAGAAAATGAGGCTTGCATGAATGCCCTCAGAAACTGTGGGTTAAAAAAGTTCTTCCTAACACCATGTTTACGAGCCCAGCCTGAGCTCCTCCAGTATCTGATCAGTATATGGGATGAACAAGAACAAGTGTTCAAGTTACGAGACTAGGTGTTGGAGTTGGAGGTTTCTGATGTGTACTTTATAACCGGACTGTCTCGCAGAGGTCTGGTGCCCATCTTGACTGGGAGCAAACCATCCGGCGAGAAGATGGAAGAAGTGATGGCACGAGTGTGCCCAAGGGCACAAATGGGATTAGGGAGTAAAAAGGTGGATATCCATACCATCCCCGATCTGGCCCTGTGGGTAGTTCTACATACCATCACGCGGGCTGCAGGGTCGCAGGCACCGCACGAGGCCACGAAGGCCCAACTCCTGCTGGCCTCAGAGTGCATGACTCCACTTTTGTTTGACAGGGCTACAACAGTAACAATAAACATGAAGAGACAACTTACGAAATGAAAGCAAGCCAAACTGAAACAGTTCGGCTACGGTTCCATCCTGGTATCATTTATTCTGGAACGATTACCAATCTTCCAAGGCCAAGGGGCCATCATAGCTGAGCTGATTCCATGAGAGCCAAGAATGGCTCGCTGGGCAGCACTAATGCCCAGAGCTGGAGGAGGCCAACAGATGTCGTGGAGGCCGGAGTTTTTTGGGTGGTTGCGGTGCCAGTTGATCGTAGTGGAGGACTAGCCATATGCAGGAACCAATTTCACCGGAGACCCAGATCTCCCACTGCCAGAAGGAGATGATTGGGACGAGGAGTTGGGTATAACCTCATTTTTTGATTTTTTCGTTTTATGATTTTGTTTTGTTAATATACGTTCGTCCTGACACATTTTATATGTATGAAGATGTGGGCCCAGAGAGACCAGCCGGTATGTCTCCAATCGCGCAGAGGACTCTTCTCACACCTAATCCTCAGGCGGAGGGTACAGGAGGGGAGGAGTTGGTCCAGAATCTCGAGGGTATCGCCTGAGGTATCCCGGACTATGCCCGGCTGGCAGATGTACCGATGGCGTACCAACGACATACGGTGGGAGTGCCTAGTCAACTCCACCGAATTCTGAGACGCTTAGTGCGTGCAGTTACATGTTATCATGAGCACCATGTGGATTAGATATTTTAGGGCTTTTACCACACATATTTTTTGAGAGACATGTTGTCTCCGGATGTGTTAAGACGATTATGTATATTTTTGATTTTATGTGACACACGCTATGTAAACATTTCGATATATATATATATATATATATACATATGACTATTTTGGATGTGATGATGTTTTCTATATGTCATACAAATGTCTAATACAAATGTAATCTAATGTATCAGTTACATAAAAAACGACCCAATGTGAAATGTATTCACACAATGTATCTACTCACACATTTCATTTTTATGCAAGCTTAAAAACACACATGAACACACACATATGCAAACTATGCTTGAAATGAGGAAGACGGGCATGCCCCCCAGCATGGTGTCTCAATTCGAGGTGCATGCCCCCCAAGCTTCAGTCCATTGAAAATGGAGTGAAGGTTCAAAACAAAAATTCGAATTGAACATGCTCGTGTTTCATTATTTTAACGAGGTTGACACACTTAAAAGAACTATCCTCAAACAGCTTGTTTCATTGTTTTTAGGAGCTCGACACAAGTGGAGGAACTATGCTCTGAGAACCTAGTTTCATTTTTTAAAGAGCTTGACACAGGGAGGAAACCGTGCTCTAACCGACTTACATAAAAATGAACAAGAAGGCGGTGCTTCCAAGAGTTCCACTCCCGATGGAAGGAAAACATCCTGGAAGTCAGGACCTAATGCCCCCAGTACACTATGCACAACGGCGTTATCACTGAGTGCGGGTATAGGGTAGGTAGACACATAGTTGACCTGCGGTGGAGCAGATACAACGGGTGGATAAAAACCCGGAGGGGGTGATGGTGGACCAGTTGCCACATTAGGACCAAAGAACGAAAGCTGGTCAATGGTCACGATTCGTCCTTCATGCGGAAAACAGGCCACACGAAAAAGGGAGGAGACAAGCGCTCCCATGGCATAGGTGTAATCGCGCCCCAGGAGCAGATTAAAATCCAAGGGGCCTGGAATGACCATCACGTCCATATGGATGGTTTTACGTCGCAAAGTAACAGGTAACCTTGGGAGGATCCCCAATGGTTGACTCGTCCTTTTATTAAAAGTCAGCAGATTCTGCATAACAGGCGCAAGCGGCGGTGAACCGAAAGCTTGCCAGGTAGTTGAGGATAGAATACTAATAAAGGCACCTTCGTCTATAATGGTGCTGGGTACGACCAGACCAAGAGCCTGTACTGTGATCTCGAAAGGCACGTAAGACGGAAGGCGGAATCCTGCAAATCGACTCCAATCAAAGGAGGCGACCAGACTACTCAGAGGGGCTGCCATCGAACCGAGAAGGTCTTCCCCTGGTGTTACAAAAGAAGAAGCATTCTCCATAACCTCCATCTCGAAGGCGGGAGGGGTATCCTCCAGAGCCTCCATGGTGGGAGGCAGAGGAGCAGCTCCTTGAGGTACGGGGACAGGAGAATCTTTCTCCAAGTCTGAGGAATCTGAAGAAACCAGAAGAACATGAGGGATGAGGGATCCACTCTCGATGGAAAAGACCTGGTGCACCGTAGACGGGGCCAGCTCAACCGATCCCACAACCAATGGTTGGTCAGGGATGGATTCTTGAATCTGAATTTCTGAGGGAGTGGGATCGACCAAAGATGATTTTTGACCAATCATATCATTAGTAGGTGGAAGACTCGAAGAGAGCTGTTTATAACCAGCTGGGAGGCATGGTGTGGAAACAGCCGGGTTGTCCAATACTCACTTGGCTTCATCCATATAAGGACAAAGGTGAATGGCATGATGCCCTTCACACAACTTACAGGGATTGGTGATCTTACCCTGCTTCTTAGGAGCCTTGTCAGCACCAGTTGAAGACGTGCCCCCAACCTGACTCCCAGAAGCCAAAGGAAACGGTGGACGGCCATCAGACCATGCTTCGAGCACCTTGGGGATGCCAGGGTAGTCTCGAAGAAGATGGTCTCCCGTGCACAACATGCAGGGGAACTTGACTTTCCGCGGAGGGTTGGAAGGGATATCACGAGAAGATATTTCAGAAACAGTGGCTGCACTTTTAGCCTCTCGCTTATCAGACTTCTTCTTCTTCTTTGTCTTATTCTTCTTCTTCTTAACCACCTAGTTACTCGAATCCAGGCTTTCGCCAGGCGAAGTAGAAGAGGAGGACGCAGAAACAGGCGAAGGAGGGGAGAGGTCCATCTTGGAATCAATATGATGTTGTTCAGGTGGAGGAACTGATTGAACAGTAGCGGAGATATTTAGGACCACAGAGGTTGAAAACAACCAAACAGGTAACCCAACAGTTAACCCAGGAAGAGACAACATTGCCATGTAAGGAGCACCAACATTCCCAAAAGGAGGAAAATGACCAGGATTCCCTTCTAAGGGGATTCCTTGGTTGGTAAAATCCGAAAAAGTTTCCATCAAGACTCAAAACCACACATGGGCCGAAAAAGAGTCAAGACACACGATCAAACGGTCAACAAGCAAAGTCTAACAAGGTGTGTAATCGTGGGTGATTAATTTTTACCACATTGAAAATAAGAAACTTCACTGTTTCTTGTTTTAAGAGTTGAGAAACGATAAAAAAAGTGACTCTATCTCTTTCAGATTTGACACAAGCGTGAAAGGACAAGCGCTTGGCAATCTTTTCAAATTTAGGGAGTCAGAAAAGATCAAATGACTGCTCAGGAATACTAGGCAAAAGGGTGTACCAAATAACCGTGAACTACAATATACACCTTGGTTTCAATAATGAAAGAGAAATCGACCAAGGACTTTCCGTACGTGTAGGCAATCTCTCCAAATGCTGTGTCCAGTGTATCATGGGTATAGGGCGGCAAACTCGGCTTCCTATGGATAAAGGATTGAAACCTAGAGGGGTCTCCCTTTATATACACGACGGTACGAGGAGCACAAGTCTGTACTAGCGCTGTCTAAAGCCAAAAGGCGAATGACAGCTACTAGGTTTAAAGACGCCGGAACACATCTCTAGCCTAGACCTTTAAATGTGTTTCATTAGATTTCAATGCTGCCTTAGTGTAAATTGAGTAGATTTTAAGGTTGATCTTCAATTACGTTTCAGTTTTCAGGCCCTAATGAATGTGTGGTCTCAAAACTCCTAAATGCAAAGCTACATGCCACAGTACATCATTTCGTTCGATGAAAACTAGCTACAGAAGAGTTGAAAGTTTTTACACAAACAAAATGATCGGAAGACAATCAATGATATCTCTAATGCAACTAATGAAATCAAAAACTTTTCATTCAAATCACTAATTACTAGTAAAATCGAAAATATTTCAATTTTCACTAACCAACCAAAAGCAGAAGAGATTTTTTTTTTTTTTAATTTTCAATGTTTGATGGCTAGATGCACTAAACAAACTGAAAACAAAAGAGAAACAATTTGAAAAACGATATTAAGAGAGCAAAAACAAACAAATTTCACTCAATGACACAAACAATCAGATCTCAAATCGACCAAAGTCTCTCAAAACCAAGAAAAAGTCTCAAAGGTTCCAATGGACCATGTAATCTAGGTCCAAAGCAAGACCAAACGAAGTTTGAATGAAGAGAAGAGTAATCACCCAAAAATTGCAACAAAATGGTGAACAGCCACTAAGAGAATGCGAAGGAGCAATCAGAGAATTGACTGGACTAACAAAACACCAAAACTCTTAAGGAGGGCTCGATACACAAAGCCACTAGATGCCCTAGGGCTTAAAACGTGAAATCGATGGAGAAAAGCAAACAACCAAAGGACGAAGGCAAATTCCCAGTCAAACAGGACTTCAACACACTCAGGTAGCTGAAAAACCAAAAAGAAATACACTGATCAGACCCAGAGAGCTCAAAACTGAGCAAACCCTAATGCCTCACAGGAGTGGCGCGACTGTGAGGTTGTAACTGGCGCCAGAAAGCAATTGGCGCGGGCAATACAAAAGCAACATGCGCCAATTGGCGCGACTGTCGAGCTAAAAAGTGCGCCAGCTGAGTTCCTCAGCCAAAAATAAAAAAGAACTACTCCAGAAACAGATCAATGATATCCAGGCAAACCAAGAAGCAAAAAACAACAAAAGAACCCAACCCAGAAGGCCAACCAAGCAAGGAACCACGAAACAATCAAATGAGACAATTAAAAATAGACGATCCCCAGCGGAGTCGCCAAATTGTTGAGGAGGTAAATCCCCTCTGCGGACAGAGGCGATCCCTACTAGCCCAGCACGGGTCTAGCAACAATCATCAAATGCTATAGTGCAAGTTCCTAATTGCGAATAAATAAGCCAACGATGGAGGCCTACCTGGAGTCTAGTGCTATGATTCGTAGAAGAGGCAGCGTTCTCGTTTCTCAGCCTCGGTAGATCACGATCCCCACGTTCTCCGTTAATGGACACCTGCACATGCAAGAAACAACACGAATACAAGCATAAAATCCAGAATACACAACTATATATCAGTCAGAAAGGATATAACTCATCATTACCATAAGTGAAAAACAAAGTAGAACCATAACTAGTAGTCATTCATTAATAAGCAATCGAAAGAGAGTACAACCAATGTTCTGATGCTGAGGTCTCCTTCGGAGGGGTCTCCAGTCATACACGTCTCGCAAAGCCTGCCAGGGATGGGACAAGCCTCTCTTAGAGTCTCTCGACGATAGTGTCCTTGCTTGAGTCGGCCTTAAGGGAAAAATGAGGGCTTTTTCAGCAAGAAGGCTCTTGGGAATATGAGAACTTGGAGATTCAAGGCTTAGGCACTTCAAGACTAGCTTGCAATGGCAAAGAGCTAGCTTTTATAGATGGAGGAAGGGGAGTTGGGATCCCTATAATTGTGGGATTGGCCCTATCTTCAAGGAAGCTTCCATGAGAGGTGGCAAACCACTTCCCTTTCATGGAACTCCCGGAGCCAAACCTCCCAACTCAAGATATAAAATGGTTTCTGAGTCTGTTAAAATGAAACTTCCGCCATCTTATTTTAAAAAACACTCCTTAAATTGGCTGGCGCGACTGCGACTCTGGGACAGAACGCCAGTTGCTGCGGCCTCTTTGTAGGATTTTCCCCATTGGCGCGAGTGATGAACTGGCTGCCCATGCCAATGCAAAAAGGGATGTTTTTATGGTTTTTTTCAAGGATATGTCTTCAGGGAAATTGAAGCTCATATTTAGAGGAATGCAATGATAGTGGTTTCAAGGCATGACATTGCTCACAGGTCACATAATGGGCCCTCCAATGTGCGGGATGGGGAATGGTAGGGACGGTGAAAAATTACTGTGTAACAGTACAGCAGGAAGCAGATATTCATGGCACTCAGTTTAGCAGAGGTCGAGTATATGGCAGCGAGTTTGGCTGCATTTGAGGCTATATGGATGAGGAAGATCCTGGTCGGGTTGTTCAATTTACACTTAGATCCTACTGTGAGATATTGTGATAATCAGAGTTTCATCAAAATCTCGGTTAATCCAGTATTTCATGATAGATATAAACACATTGACATCTGGTATCATCATATCAGAGATTGTGTGCAGTGGAATATCATGTTACTTTCATACATTCCCACGGAGGATCAAGATGCTGATATCTTGACAAAGGCGCTCACTAGGAGAAAATTCGAATACCACAGGGGCAAGATAGGGGTGGAAAATAATCCTTATCTTGTTGAGAGGGAGTGTTGAGATTGCAACAAGATGATGAGCTTAGCGAAAAGAGTCGCCTTCACTAAGTGGGCCCGCAGGCTATTTTTGGCGCAAGTCTATTTTTAGACTATGTCTATTTTTAGACACGTCGATCATATTTTATGAGTTGCAGGATGTTATTTGTGGATGGTTGGTCAAGTTGGAAAAATATATGGACTTCTATTTTTAAACATATTGGGCGGAATCTATTTTTAGATTACCAGTCTAAAAATAGATATGTCGAATATTATTAGCTCTTAATAATATTTGGACTATAAACATTATATTATTCTCTTGGAGCACTTCAGTTAAGTGCACAGATGTGGCACAGGATATGACAGAAGGAATTATGCTATTCTTGAGGGTTAAGTGGAGCTATTGCATGGAGACTTTAGTTAGAACTCATGTGACAGAGTTTGGTGGAGTTATTGAGGTAGTTGGTGGAGTTGTGTTTAGTTTAACTGAGTTAAACATAGTTGAAACTTGAGCTAGTTGTATCTAGTCTAACTGATTGATACACTAGTGAGAGTGGTGTGAATTAATTATTAATTAATTCACTAATTATTAAATCATTAATCAACTAAAGAATATATCAGTTAACTATAGTGCATGGACAGTTTCAGCGGAGACCAGTGAAGAGGTAGGTGAAAGAGCAGTGTGACTATCAGTTGTGACTATAGTGTTGCATGATTTGCAACACACAGTGGTTGGAGATGCCAATGAGGATTGCGTGAGCAAGGCTGGACCAATTTGAGTTCAATATGAGCCATTCTTCAACAGTGATTGCGCAGTAGAGGCAGGCTATTAGGTGGCAGAGATTGGAGCATGTGATTTTCTAGATCAGATCTGTTTAGTTTGTAGCAATTGGAGATTATACTGAGAGCTTGTGAGGAGATTTATATAATGATTGTTACATGATATCTATGACATATAATACACAGATAGTTGGGGGTTTTCAGATTTAAGCTTTCCCATACAATACTGTGTTCATATGTGTGAATGTTTATGGTTTTAATGTGCGCATGCGATTGTTTTTATTTCCACAATTAATGATCAATGGTAGAAGAGATTCTATATTGTGCATGAAGTCAAATAGTGTGTGATCAAGAGAATCTCAGATATAACATATCAGTTATATAAATTTCTACATACATAATATATGATAGTTGGGGTTTTTAGCTTTAATCTTTTCAGATAAAACATCTTGTTATGTGTGATTGATTTGACTCAGATGTTTTGCAATTGGCGATTTAAATTTCCGCAAAGAATTGAGTAGAAGGATTCTATATTTAACAATGGATTTAATTGTTAGATCAGGGGAGTCCAATAATATACATGCATATTGTATATAATTTCTACACACTTGTCTAAGGAGATTTTTCCTAGAATATGAAAATCCTGATGAGGAAAAAAATGGAGTGAGGAGGGAAATATTACTTGATCCCTAGGGTGAGGTAGACTACCATATCCTCAATTACATCTCTTGTGAGGGAAAATTGGGCATAGTATATGCTTAAAAATTAAGTATTCTATATCAATTAAGATTCAAATCCCACCTCCTAACCTTTGAATTACTGAGCATACCATTCTTTCTCCTAAAATATCTAAAGGAGATGAGCATTAAAGTGAAAGAGGGGAAGCACAAGTACTTGACCCATCATGTTATAATTAAAATAATTGAAATAGATGCACTAGAAGGCTTACAACATCCTATTTCTTGGGCCAAATTTTTTGACATGGATAGATAGGCCTTCTTATAAGCACACAAAGAAATCAATAGGCCTAAAAAAATTACATCTAGAAAGAGGAAGGGGAAGGTAGTATCCAAACCCTAAAAAAAAAGACACCTTGGAGGAGGAGGAAAATGAGATAGCAGAGACCTTGGAATGTTTAATCACCACTATCAACCCCAAATTAATTATGCTTGTCGAACAAGTTTTCCATGCAAGGAGAGAAATCACTAGAGTGAGAGTCTGTGGAAATCCCCAACCTCCTTATGGCACTCCTATTGCAATAGAGGAAACACCTACCCACAAAGAGAAAGAGAAGCAACAAGGATAAGTACAAGGCCCACCAAAGATTCAAGAACTATAAATATGGGCGCAATAAGGAAAACTGGTAGTATTACCAGAGGAAACATAACAGATACATGAATAGTTTGCCAGCTACAGGAAAAACACATAGAGTTACAGGGGGTATAAAAGGTAGCAAAGAAACTTGCAACAAGGAAGCCACCTTCATTTTTTTCTTGGCCATTAAGGGATGATACTTATACTGCAAGGGCATCAGGAAGAGTGATTCCTACACATATAGTACCCACCTAATGATTAATGTGGAGAAAGCCAAAGGTGAAAAATAATTTCCCAAGATAAAGGGGTGGAAGATCTAGCGATCATAGAGGTTGAAGTAAAAAAATTAAGGGAGGAAATGGACTTCTTGAAAATAGAAGAAACCAACAAAAGATAACACTTTGATGAAGAAAATCAACACCTAAGGAGTCAATTGCAACAATCACAAATATTGTGAAGAGCAAAAGAGGCTCATATTGCAATAATGGAAACATCATTAGGAACCATTGCATATATTTCCTTAAAGGTTTCCAAATATATGAAACCATACAAAGCATATTCATTTCTCCTAAAATATCAATGGTGCGAATTCAAAGTCAACTAGATAGCTTAAAGAGGAACCATGCAATTATTGTTGCTTTTTGGGGTAGCATCATATTTGCTCTAGCTCTGAAATTTTGTGGAGGGGCTACGACACATCAGATCTCCAAGACTGAGAAATCGTTTGGATAAATTCCACCTAGAGCTTCAGTTATTCAAATAATTAATTATTTTAATGGGTACCCTTAGTCTAAAATTAGGGAAATTAAATACTTAAAGTGGATTAATTTAACATGTGGGTGAGAATGTTCTAAGTGACGAAGATAAAGTATTTTCTAATCTTAGCCATCGATTAGAGATTGGATAACAAGCGTTGATTCATCAACATGAAAATTATTAAAGGAAGGCTTGGGGTCAGTTGGAGAACACACACAGAGACTGGATTTAGAGATTGAATTATTCTGACGGAGCAGTGATTGGACGAAGATAATATCTTAGTAATTCAGTGCAGTGGGGGGAAGTTTGGCAGTGGGATTTTCATCCAAGGCCAAGAATACAATAGTAGAGAGGAAGATCAACACCAAAAGGGACAACACAACTTAGAGAGGGCGACGCAGATCCAGTAGAGCTCACGCAGGAGTGACATAGAGCTTGAGAGGGTGACACCGTCACTTGCGTAACTGCACTGGGGTTCCTGTGGGGTAGGTCGGGCAACCATCCAACATGTCGATTACTAAGCCGGGAAGGCTCATAGAGAGGGTGAAACAACCACTGGGAGAGGTGACACAGTCTCAACGCAGAGCTAGTTGTAGCCACTACTGCACAGCACTGGGGATTGCGCAGTCACCTGTGGGGTTTCTTCATTCTTCCGATGAATCTGCCAAAATAATTGTATCTGGATAGAGGTAATTTTTCCAAGGATTTTCTCTGTTGGGTGAACCAGATTTGGAACCCTAGATTGTATTCAGAAATCTGCATAATAATATAAAACCTCATAACTGCCAAACTGATTTTCCCGCACTGGGTCTTTCTGGGGACATTTGTCCAAAAAATTTGTGTGTCCTTTGTCTAATTGTTCTACTTATTTTTTAGTATTTGATCTGTATAATTGTGTAGGCTGCAATGTGTTTGCATTAGTATTTTTACTGAATATTTAGAAAAATGGATTGTAATTTAAAAAGGAAAGTAGGTAATGCAAATATGATTTACTAGAGTAGGATTGCTGGTGTAGATTCAGAAATTTTCACATGGTATGAGAGTTGTCGCAGATCAAGAAGAGCTAAATCCATCAGCGAAGAGACGAAGGGAAAATTTTGTTGCATAAAAGCAACCGTCTTGAGTGACAACACAGATCCCGAAGATGCAATGAAGGGTGACACAATCACTAGAGGGGCTCATGCAGAGCCTTCGTCAGCAAGCTAGGGTGATGTTGTAGATGCATAGAGGCAACACAGTGTTTGTTGGGCCAATGTAGAGGTTTTGAGCCTCCATATTTCCGGTTGTCGTGGCTGGAAGAGGAGTTCATTTTTCTTCAAGAGTTACTCATGGGGAATTGTTTCTGTTTGTGCAAATCAATGTCTAGTGGGACTGTGGAAACATACGGGAAAAATTTCCTCAAAAGACTTCTTGCCAAGAAGTCTAGATCCAGAGTTGATCATCATAAAAGAGTGATCGAAGAGGATTTATTCGACATCAGTTGGCAGAAGGATTTCTGTGAAGGAAATCAAGTCTCAGGGGGAGTTTGTTCCTTAGAAGGTTTCTATCGCCAAAGAAACCCAGATCCGAGTTTTTCTAGGGTTACAACAAAAGGGGGAGAAGAGAACCAGTTCGACATTTTTGAGTAGATATGGTTGCACATGAACTGATGGATTAGGACATGTTGGTTGGAGCTTCCAATTTCGTCATATGGAAGGCCACGATCCTATCATTTTTGGATTATCATCGCATCAAGGATCATGTCTTGCATGCAATTGTTATTCTTGTTGATGTTGATCCATTAAAGAAGTACGAGGAGGCTCAAGCGAAGGCAAAACGCTTGATCATGGACAGAGTCAATGATCATGTGATCCCACATATTTCTGAGAAGAACACGACAAGGGAAATGTGGACTTCCTTGACCTCGATGTACCAGGGAACATCCGTCCAACAGAGGATGTTGCTTGAGAATTAGATGAGATTGTTTTGGATGCAGAAGGGAGAATAAATTGACCCCTTATTAGATTACGAGCTTCTATAGGGGCTACACCAGATTATGGAATTATGGTCATGACTGCCCTGAATGCAGTCACAGAAGACTAGGAAAAATTTTTCCAAGGTATTTTGGGTAGAGCAGTTCATCCAAACTGGGAGGATATGTGGGAAACTCTTTGAAAAGAAGAGATTAGAAGGTTGAACAAGGCGGGAAGAAACTGTACGGGGATCAAGATCAAGAAGGAGGAAGAGGAAGATGTGGCGCTTGCATCGAAGGGACAACATGGGAAATAGAGAAGGAAGAAGAATGACCTCTTGAAGGTCATGTTATCGTTATGTAATTTATGAGATTGTGAGAATAAAAATAGAGGACAACATCAAAACCACTTTGGAAGCTGGGATCTAGGACTGCCAGCTTTAGAGAGGGGTCTCTCTATAAAATTTAACTTTGTTTTTAATGAATTTTAGGCTAGTTGTTAGTGTATTTGATTGTTTGTTTGATTTGGATTGATTGGTTGATTAAATGGCTATATTTCCATTGGGCTATGGAGTCTAAAGATTTAATGAGATCTGCATCAATTTTTGAATGAGTTTCACTGGTCAAGCTAGGTTGCATTAACTGAATATTTTAGGATTTTAAATGGATTATGAAAATAGAAGAACTGTAGAATACAATAGAAAGTGAAGAGAAATGAATTATTCTTCAATCTGACCTCAGTAGAAAACATGTAAATTGGAAACAATGAGAATAAGGTGTTATAATTAACACATCCCATTCAACACAGTTTCTTTTATACAATTACGATTTTTAGAATCACAGTGAAAGGAAAAATAATGAATAACACAATTAAGAAGAAAAAACATCACCAGTGAATACACCACATGAATCCTGTGAAATGTCATTGTATTATTGATGCTCCCAGAAAAATTGAAATTACAATGCTCAACGAAAATTATTCTCAGTAATCAACCCTTAATACTTCAAACGGTGAAGTATTTATACAAATATACAAAAATGATTTACAAAAATGTTGTCTCAAACGATGGTGTATTATTACCATAATATCGAACAATAAAATCTAATTGTTACAAAATAATAGGCTAGGTGGACAATGATCTGGAATGCTGGCACTGTTTTGGAGGAAACAATGGTTGAATGGACCTATTTCTGGGCTGCGTTGGCTGATGATGATTGTCTCCAAATTACTAACTAATCATGTAACTCACATAGTTTATCCCATCGATCTTCATATGGGATGGCCAATTTAATTACCGTTCGGTAAATCTCATTGAATTCAGTGTATCTGGAAAAAGTGGGGTTTATAACAAAGATATGATTTACTTCATGTTGTATGAAGAAATCATTACTCATCGCTTCTAAAAATGCTCTTCCTGTCATACTACCTTTTATGCTTGAAATTTTTGTGTTGTCCCTGGAAATTTCCTTCAAATTCTTTACATAATCTTCATAAGATATTAAATTATCATTAATCACAAACAAATAAGGAAAACCCTTCTGTGTTAAAGGCTCTATTCTAGTAAAGAATATGTTAACTGTTATCTCTAGACTGTGGCACTTTTCTTCTAGATGAACAACTAGATTATTCTTAGTAAGAATCCTCTTCACTTCCAGAATGGTTTTTGTCCTATCATCTACTCCCAAATCATCCAATTCATATCTGTTTTTGGAGTTCAGGATGTTACACTAAAAACTGTCATCCTGACATTTTGCTATGAGTATGAGCTCATTATTACTCATACTTCCTCCTTTTGCAAGTCTAACATATCAGTTCCTCATGTCAAGCTTTCAAAATCAGAGAAAAGTTCCTAAAAATCACCTAAACATTGGTATCGCACTTTCTCTATTCATTTCCTGTGGTCCCGCACCTAAAGTTCAGTTTTCCTGCGGAACCATACCGCACGTTCTTTGTGTTATGGGTGCGGACCTCTGTAAAACTCAAAAAGGCGAGAAAGTAAAGATAAAAAGTTGATTTCAGATGAATTCTAGAAGATTCTAGATGGGAATTTTCGGGAATGGATACGCTTTGAGAAGGTTCATGCATCCTTCACTTGATGGAGCTAACCCCTTGATGTAAGGAGCTAATCCCTTTGAAGGAGGATTCTATCCCTTCATATTTGGAACAGAAAACCTCCTCTTTTCCACTATAAAAAGAGGCCTTTTGTAGCCTCAAAGGGAGTTCAAGCTTTAAGATATTTGAGGTTAAATGCTGTTGAGATTCAGACTCAATTAACTAAGACTTTCTGTGAGGTTAAATCACTTACCTCTATTCGTCTTGGTTCAAAGAGTGCAATGCTTGTCAAATTAGAAGAGATTCTTGCTTCGGATCCCAGGAGGACCTGCATGACATCAAGGCACAGGTTGTAAAGGTTTTCTTTTATTTGAAGTTAATAAAAATATACTCATTTCTCTCATTAAACTGTCTATTCATGGTTTATTTCATAAATTCCTTGATCATTATGATGAGTATGGTTTATAATAATGTCTATACAGGTGCTATGTAATCTTTTTGCTTGTTTGTGACTGCATATTTATTGAGGAACATTCCTTCAGTGCACGAGGGACTTCAACGAGATCAAGCAAGCGCTGGACATAAGGTAGGCCTTACACCTATATAGCGTTTTTATGAATCTTGTATGCTTAGAGAGAGATTAGTATAATTGGCTGTTTGTTGCTAGTTACTTTTAGTACTAGAGAGATCGGTCTTGTCTGCAAGACGGATTAATCTACACAACAAAATGGCGACTCCACTGGGGAAAGAACTTGTTGTTTTTGGTTCTCTTTTATTTTGATTTGAGGAAACATTTTTTCTTGGTTTTTGATTGATACATATCTGTCTGGGTAATTTAGATTTTCCCTGTTTTTGAAAATTTAGAAATATTTTAAGTTTTTCTATAATTTTTCCTAGGACCGCACTCTGGCTTATTTTGACAGTGCGGGCAGGTTCACACTTTCTGTAAAGAATACAGTGCGGGACCGCACCTGTCAATACTGGTTGCCTGCAGACCCTGTAAAATTTTTAGAAAACCTCCAGATTTATTTCTGTAGTTTATTTTTATTTGGATTTAGATTTTTGGTTTCTGCCCAGATTGATTATTGTTTCTGTCAAGAATTTTTTGTGAATGAACTCCAACAGTATTGATGTTTTGATGATTTTCTAGAAGATTTTGCATTTTGGATTGTTTTTCACTTGGTCTTTGTAGTGATTCGAAGCTTTGACAGTTTGAAGTATCTAAGATTACATTGATCTCTTTTTTTCTTTTTGAATCCGACCTGATTGTGAGAACATCCTTTATTGAGAAATAGAGCTTTTTGTTTCTTTGCGAATCTTCGAAAAAACTTGGTTGAAGGTTTTGAATTTCATTTTTTATAAAAAAATATTTTGAGTGTTTTTTATCTGTTTGTTATTCTAAACGAATAGACTCTTAGTTTGCTGAACAACTAAGGAAAAAATTCTTAAAAAATCTTAAAGCTTTTATTCAATTTAGATTGTTTTAATTTTTTTTTTTAAATCTCAAGATTAGATTTTGTAGTTTTGAGTAGCTTTTTAAATTTTTATAGCTTTCTTTTGAAGGAAAATTGTTTTGTAGCTTCAAGTTTGGAAAGAAAAAGGATTTTGTTATGAGCTTGATATATATCATCATTGAAAATACAAAATAGTTTCTTTCAATTATTTTTCATGTTTTAAAGAAAGAATTAAAAGAATTGCATTCTCCAACTCTTTCTTAGATAGAAAGTTCATTGAAAGAAAAAAGAATTGAATATCATTCTAGGTGCATTTTAGTGTTTTTTGGAAATCGAGTCTTCACATCATCCAAAGTTTCATTTCCGCACACATTGACTTAAGAAACAACTCATAAAAGTAACACTTAATTAAAATTCATCTAGTAAACTTTTTATTTCTAGGGCTCTTATCACCAACATAGCTTAGGCTAGTATCTTGGAGTAGGGAATAATTAACTCTCCAAGATAGCTAAAACAAACAAGTAGACAAATCTTGCGGTAGGAAGAATTCCAATTGCTGCATCTATGCTCTGGGAAGCTCCTCCTAAAGGAGTTAAGCACGAGATCATATCTGAACCAGTGAGGTAATCAATCCTTCCTCATTGGGAACGATAGAAGATATACACGTATTAACAACGGTAAACCTCGGATAGACCATTGTCGAGGAGCCTGGGGTCACTTGTCACTATACCTTGGATTATTTCAAGGAACCTTCAAGGGGATTGAGCTTTTTTACCCTGCCCTTGCGTGTGTGTCGGATCGTAGACTGTTCCCCCAGGTATACTTGTTTCTCTTGGTAACCTTAGTGGCCATAATCTTTAGGATTCTTTCCTAAGGTGATGGTGGAGGGAAGATCCCACTGTACCTGGAACAGACGTCGGCTAGACTCACTTGGACTCTCCGGAGGGTTATCTTCATTCGAGATGGTATAGTGGAGAAACTTGCACCAGTCTGTTTCATTAAGCAGGTTGTCGAGGTAACTGTTCCAACCGCCCTTTTCGTATTAAAACTCTACTAAGTTGGATTTCATCACCAACTAGTGTTTTTAGTGCGGAATGTTACTATTTGTGTGTGGTTTGAACTCCTAGATTTTTTTTTTTTTAAAGCGTATGATTCAATTGTTCGTTTCTTAGAGAATTTTGGTGTTTTCATTGAAATTTTTCTTTGTTTGCGTGTGATTAGATAATTTTTAATCGTGGCGGAATTGCCGAGACAATCCCGGAGAATACAAGGGAAACCCCCTGAATATTCACCAAGTCAACTTGAAGGGCTTCGTGCTCTGGTATCATCCAGTAGTAGTAGAATTAGATCAACGGAAATTGGAAGTTCATCTATAGTTATACATCCTGATCATCAAATACCTACAACAGAATATATTCAAGAACCGATTTCAGTTTCTGAAGTTACTGGAAGTTTTTCTTCTTCTGGTGGATTAACTGATGAACCTGACATCTCTGAACCTGAAACTGAATCTTCTGTGTTGGAAACATCCTCAGAATTTATCACACCAACTTCTAGCGATCCTGGTTCATCTAGGGTAAGAAATATCATTACTGAAAATCTTCCCTCTGGACTTATTTCTATTGAAGAACTTACTAATCCAAACGAAGACATATCTCTTCCCGACTCCCCTCAATCTATAAATCTTAGGAAGCGTGAATCTATTTTCTACAGCCCCATTTGAACTGATCCTTGGTATCTCTCTTTAACAAACTTTTTAGAGAATCCGGGTCTTGCTTTGTATCCACCTCGAATTCCATTTCATCCTACACCCAGAGGTTATTATCTGCCATCCTTTATGGCAGGAGAGTCATCCATGTTTTCTCAAACATCGGAATCATTTTTACACGGTGGTCCTTCTGTTCCTTCGGGATATCAGTCTCTATCTGGTACTTTCTCGGGAGCAGCTCCTCGACCAATTGAAAACGTGTTATCATCTGGTCTTAGCGGATTTAATATTGAAACGTCGAACGCAGATCAAATCTTTATGATGTGTGGTAATATTCCAAATCCTCAAACTCAAGGCAGTCAGTTTCCTTCTGGGGGGCAACCTCAGGGAACTCAGTTACCGCCTGGCGGGAAACCTCAAGGAACTCAATTACCACCTGGAGGAAAACCTTCAGGTAGTCAATTACCACCTGCGGCTCAACCTCAAGGTATTTTTTTCCCAGGACAAACTGTGGAATCATATTATTTTGGGGGGCAACCCCAAGCACAGTACATACCTCAAGGGTATCAACCTCAAGGACAGTACATACCTCAAGGTCAACCCCAAGCTCAATATGCTCCTCAGGGTCCTTATCAACCCCAGCCTCAGTACGCGCCTCAGGGTTATCAACCTCAAGGTCAGTACCCAATTCAAGGTTACCAACAGCCTTCTGCTCAACCATCTTTTCAAGGAGCCGGAAATTTACCACTTACTTATCAACCCTACGTTCAACCAGGTTATGGTCCTTACGTTCAACCTTCTATGGGACAATACCCCGGAACTATGGTGAGGGATTCGTCCCAATATCAACAGCCTTTGCAGCCTAATGTGCAGTTGCCTTATCAACCTGGACAGCCTTTGGTTTCTGGTCCAACCTAGCAACCTGTTCAGCCAGCTATTCAAACTCCTGCACCTAGTTCAGTTCAGCAGACTGGGCCTAGTACACCTCAGACTCCGCCTCAAACTGCTGCAACTGCTGTAACGTTTGTTCAACTTGTCACACCTGTTTCTGGAGTATCTGTAGCCCCAAATTATTCTATCCCTGTATCCGTGCAAATCCCTCAAGTATCTGTACCTCAGTCAGTATCTTCCATTCAGACTACAGTTCAGATGCCTGCAGGACAAGCTGGTACAAGTACAATTGTTACAAGTCAACCTCAATTTACGTATCAACCGTACCAGGGACAATAACAATTCGGTCCCTATGTACAGAATCCAAACTATCAGTATCAACCGTACCCTGGTTATACTTATCAACAACCTCAGTATGGGCCGGTTCATCCTGGTTTTCCGGGAGGTTACACAATACCTAATGCAAATCCGATTCCTAGTTATCCTGGGTATCCGCCTCCTGGATCTGCTTTGGCTTCTCAAGGTTTTCGAGACCCTAACCGTCAATTACCATTTATCGCAACTTTGGACTTACCTGATTTGACGTGCCTTACAAATGATCCCATTTTTTATTATCAGAACTGGCCGCCAATGCCTCATAAGTTGCCCAGTAATATCCCAAAATTCGAAGGTAAGTCAGGAGAGGATCCATCGAATCATGTTATGACTTATCACCTTTGGTGTGCATCTAATTCAGTCATTGATGATTCGATTCGTTTACGTCTTTTCCAAAGGGCTCTCATAGGTCTTGCAGCCAAATGGTACATTGAGTTGCCACGATGCTCGTTTCATAATTTCAGTCAGTTAGCAACTGCTTTCTTGACTCATTTTCAGTTGCCTGTCAGATACGACAATGGCACGAAATTATTAACTTCGCTAAAACAATCTACGTCCACGTATATTTCTAATCATATTCATGAATGGCGACGTAGGAGGCGTTTGGTGAAATTTTATATTCCGGATCAAATTTTGGCGGAATGGTTTGTTAAATCATTGCTACCCAAGATTAGTGAAGATTTAGCTAAAGCTGGTGTTGTTACTGAAGAGCAAGTAATTGCTCAAGCTCAGTACCTTGACCTCGTTTATATGTAGTCAGGTACTTTACATGAAAAAATCCCAGACCTTCCAAAACAAGGTCAAATAGCTGCTGCTCCTTCAGGGTCTCATGCCGCTGACGGTATGATTGGTACAGTCAATTCTAAAAGTAAGAAGAAATCTTCAAAGAATTCTTCTCCTATTATAACTTTCCTGATTCCCCGAAAGGAGAATCTTCCCCCGAAGTTTCTGCCGATATTCACGTCGTAGAGACATCTACGACCAAATCTAAATCTGGTGGTAAAAAGAAAGGGAAGAATAAAAACAAAAAGAATTCGAAAGAGAAAACTGATAAAGATGAATCCAATGACGAAAAACGTAAACCTCGCTATCCTTGTTTCATTTGTGAACAAGATCATTTCACGAAAGAATGTCCATATCGAGCTGAAGTTACGAAATTCATTAAAGGATCACAACAACCTGCTGTCTTGAAGGATCCTTTTCCAATTCAAGATAATAAAATGATTGGTTCTTCCTCAACTACTTTAGAAGAGCCTATTATGATGATGTCTCATGTAAGGGTTGTGACGCAATCGCAAGATTACGGTTCTAAGAATCCTGTTGATGGTAAAGAAGAAGAATCTTCTAATGCAAATACATCAACTACATCTCCTCTTGTTTCTGGTCCGCTACAGATCGAGAAAAAAAATCCAGACTTAATAATCAAACCGCCTGCTAAAGGTGTTCTTCGTAAATCAGCTTTCAATCCACATGCGAGAGCTGCTCAGAATTACAACATTGTTGAAGACTTAGCTGTTTCTCCTTCAGCAATGTCGACTTTGGAAGTGCTGTAATCTTGTCTAGCACAGCGTAAATTATTATTGTCTGCCATAGGAGCTGTCGATGTTCAGGATTCTAGCCTTATAATCTTCGATTTAGAAAATAGTACACCTCGCCTACCTCACCAAATGGCTTTCCAGATTCCAGTGTTAGTAAAAAACAGACCAATCTTTCGGACTGTGATTGATGAGGGAGCTTCAACGTGTATAATGTCGATTCAGTGTTGGAAATCACTTGGTTCTCCTACACTTAACCAATCTTCGACAATTCTAAAGGCTTTTGATGGTCGAGGTTTTCAACCTTTTGGTATTTTGCAGGATTTACCCATAGGGGTCGAAGGTAAAATAGTAAATCCTGATGTGGAAGTGGTTGATGCCCCTCTAGATTACAACCTTCTCCTAGGTCGCAGTTGGTCTTATGCTATGACTGCTGTTGTTTCTTCAGTCTTTCGACTCATAAAATTTCCATATCAAGGAAAGATCGTGACAATAGATCAGTTAACTTATTTCTCATTTGACCCAGCCTCTACAGAAACAATCCAGCATGTTGGTAAAACGACTATCCCTTATAAGGGTGATGGAGTGGGTTTGATTAAAGATTCTGGTTTACTAGGAACTTTTTCCTTTCCTCCTCCTAACGTATCACCTTCTACTGCAAATATTCACATGATTTCGTCAGACACTGTTATGTTTGATGATCCTTGGATCGTACCTTCTGAATCCGAGATTGATTCATTTGATGTCATGATGCCCTTGAGTCCATTTAAAATTGCGTACCAGGCTGTACAGTCACTTTCCGACCCCTCTTCAACCGAAATTGATCCAATGAATGGGATCCAAGAGGAATCACTTTCTATATCTAGTTCAGTTACAACGACATTTCCTGAACTTGTTCATACAGATGAGAAAATTCGTGAGTTTTTGTCTGTTGATGATTTACCATGGGAAGATCTACATCACCAATCTTCATTTTTACCTGAATTAGATCATTTTGAAAATGATTTCGCTTCAATTTTTACTGCTGAATATGTCAAGGAACCTCAGAATCCATTGCAAAATCCTGATTCTGAGTTAAATTTGGAAAATATATCTAGAATGGTTCCAATTGACATTTCAGTAAAACCAGGAATAATTGAAAACATTCATATAGGTGCTTGTTGTACAAATGAAGAAATTCAGACTTATAAAGCCCTATTTCAAGAATTCCGTGACGTGTTTGCCTGGTCTTATGAAGAAATTCCAGGAATTGATCCATCGATCGTTATTCATGAAATTAATACTTACCCGGATGCTAAACCTGTTCGTCAATGATTACGTCAAATTCATCCTAGAAAAGCTGCTGCTATAAAAGCAGAAGTTGAAAAATTACTTCATGCAGGATTCATTTATCCAATTCCCTTAACGGATTGGGTATCGAATATTGTTCCTGTGACTAAAAAACAAGGAACAATAAGAGTATGTATTGATTATTGGGATATTAATCGAGCGTGTCCAAAAGATAATTATCCAACTCCCTATATCGATCAAATAATCGATGATTGTGCTGGCAGTGAATTGTTTTCCTTCATGAATGGCTTTTCCGGCTACAATCAAATAAACATACTCTCTGCAGATCAACCCAAAACAACTTTTATTTGTCCATGGGGAACGTTTGCTTATTGTAAACTACCTTTTGGATTGAAGAACGCTGGAGCAACTTTTCAACGAGCTATGTCTTATGCATTTCATGACATTAAGCACATTGTCCAGCCATATCTTGATGATTTACCTGCTCATTCATTACGTAGGGCCGACCATCTCACTCATTTACGAGAAATTTTTATGAGATGTAGGCATTATCGGATAAGGCTGAATCCGCATAAATGTGTTTTCTACGTAGAATCGGGTCGATTACTGGGATTTGTTGTCTCGAAAGCAGGCATTCGCGTCGATCCATTGAAGGTCGAAGCCATTGTTAAATTGCCTCCTCCTTCGACTTTACGCCAACTCCAAAGTTGCAGGGGAAAGCAAACTTTTTACGTAGGTTTATTCCTAACTATGCCAAGCTTACAAAGGGTTTTACCTGGTTGTTGAAACAGAACATTCCTTTCTTTTGGGACGAGATCGCTGATCGATCTTTTGATGCACTTAAACACGCGTTGACCCATGCACCGTTATTGCATCCTCCCAACTACAACCAAGATTACATTTTGTACCTCGCTGCTTCTCATTCCACCATTGGGATGGTACTAGTTCAAGAAGATGAATCTCACAATGAACATGTGATTTATTATCTTAGTCGGAATCTACATCCGACTGAAATCAAATACACACATGTGGAGAAATTGGCCTTGGCAGCTGTTCAAGCTGTCCAACGATTTAGACATTACATCTTGTTACGTAAAACCACGGTAATTTCTAATTGCAACCCTATGATGTATATTTTGACCAAACAATTGCTAGGAGGAAAATATTCCAAATGGATAGTTATCCTGCAGGAATTTGAAAAATCCAAGGCAAAGAAATCTTTGGTATTTGCGGAACTGATGTGCGATTTCCCCTCTACTGATACTGAAACAGTGGCAGAAGAGTCCATTGCGGATGAATATTTGTTTCTCATCAGTACACTTGATCCATGGTATGGAGATATTATCGTTTATCTCCAAACCCAATATTTTCGGCCTGACATCTCACGAACTCAGCGACGGAAAATACGCTTCCAATCCCAACAGTATAATATCATTGGTGATACACTTTATCGTCGTGGAGCAGATTCTGTTTTCCGACGTTGTCTAACTCATGAAGAAGCTGAAAAGGTGTTAAATGACTGCCATTCTGGAGCATGTGGCGGTCATATGTCTGGGTATGCCACAACCCAAAATATATTGCGTGCAGGTTATTTCTGGCCAACGTTGTTCAAAGATTGCATTTATGCAGTTCGGAAATGCCACAACTGTGAATTTTTTGATCGAAAAATGCGCGCGCCACCTGCTCCTCTTCACCCTATAATTGCAGTTGGTCCTTTCGTGAAATGGGGTATCGATTTTATTACATGTAACCCTCACTTGGCCGGGGGGCATGCCTATATTATCTTAGCAGTAGATTATTTTACAAAATGGGCTGAGGCGATGCCTACATTTTTAGCTGACGGCAAGACTACTGCAACATTCGTATTTAATCACATAATTTCTAGGTTCGGTGTTCCTGAAGCTATTATTACGGATCATGGAAGTCACTTTCGGAATGTCATGATGACCGAACTGACAGACCAACTTGGCTTGCGCCACGATAGTTCCACTCCGTATTAATGGTCTGGTTGAAGCCATTAAAAAAGTTTTAGTCACCATGATCAAACAAATCATTGGTATTCCATGTTATTTTCAGTGCTTTGGGCATATCGAACCTCAGTCAAAACATCAACGGGTTTCACTCCTTTTCAACTAGTTTACGGTTTGGAAGCTGTGTTGCCGTTTGAATGCGAAATACCGTCACTAAAATTAGCCGTAGAATTACTTCCAGCTACGTCTGAAGAGGAGAAACGTTTCTTGTACTTAGCCCAATTAGATGAGAATCGACGAAATGCTGCAATAGCAAATGAGGCTCATGTTAAAAGGATAAAAGCTCAGTATGATAGAAGTGTGACCCCTCGAAATTTTTCAGAAGGAGACCTAGTTTTACTTTATGATCAAGCTAACGACAAGCTAGGAGCTGGGAAATTTGTGCCTATGTGGCATGGTCCTTACATTGTTAAACGAAAGTTAGAAAAAGGGGCCTATGAGTTGATAGATTTTGACGGTGTCCCTTTGGATAAACCCAGAAATGGGCTCTATCTAAAGCATTATTATGCTTAAATGTGGTGTGGAGATTTTGTTAGTTTAGATTTCTTTACTGCTGGTGTGTTTTAGATTAGAAAAGTGTGCCTAGTTTAGAGAGTGTGTTTTTATCATTATTCCTGCTTATCTGAGTTTTACTCTTGATATTGTAGATGTCGACGTCTCTTCAAACCTACATTGGTTTTGCTGATGGTGCTTGTCGTAGTACACAGAACATTTCTTCCGCAGCTTGGGTTATCTATTCACCCTCTGACGAGTTAGTATCCATGCATGGGGTAAGCCTTGGTCAAACAAAAAATAACATTGCCGAGTATAGTGCAGTGATTGAGTTATTATCTGAATCCATATCATTTGGAATTCGGAGTTTGATTGTTAGGTTGGATTCTGAACTTGTTGTATTACAGCTTAACATGGTTTATGCCATTAGAAATCCAGTGTTATTACGGTTATTTTTAAGAGTTCGTCTCTTGGAACGTGAATTTGATTACATTGAATATCAGCATATTCCAAGATATTTAAATACATTAGCAGATTCAATTGCTTCTAGTATGATAAATAGACATTTGCAATAATCAAAAGCAGTAAATCAAACAACATTCACATATGTACACAGATAGCCGGTAAATAGTGATATATCATAGTATAGGAGTGTTTTCAAAAAATATACATCGTCTTCGATCATAGGTTGGACACACCTTATGATCGGCAAAAATGATAATACAAAAGTCAAAAATATGAGTCTACACGATCATCCCATCACTGATGGTGATCACGATAAGAAAACACTGCCCGAGCTACCTTGCATAGGAACCTCCTAAAAGGTCCTGGAACTCCAATCACGTATCTCTGCAACCTGAGTGGAATGTCATCTATGCTCGTCTCTGGAATATCTAGAGTCAAACGCTCTAGATGATGCTCTAAATCAGTAAAAATCTCCGCTGATTGGCTTGCTGGGGCTGGTGCGGCTGCAACTGGTTGTCTTCTCTCGTAAGGTTGGAGATGGGTTGGTCGCTGTGGACCCACATCTGTATTAAAAAAACTTTTGGTTATTAGTTTTCAAGACGATAAAAAATAAAAATAAAATTAGAATTTAGCAAATGTTGAAAAATGTTTTTACCTGAGTCATCCCACTGTTCCCCTGCTGGGAGAGCCATCTCTCGGTCACCACGGAAATATATCCCGGCATATGGAAAGTCCTCTATCACAAAAAGTTGGCGATCCAACCAACGAAAATATGAAGGAGGAAATCAGACAATCTCAGTACCCTCGATAGCATGACGAGCCATCAATGCGGACCAACGAACCATCCTCGGTTCTCGAAGTCGGCCGGCATCAACAACAATACTCTGTGGAGATGACATGGGGATCCTCTCTAGAGCAAAAGAAACTACGATGGATCCATATCCAAATTTATTTAATTTTCCATTTTTTTCTCTGGTTAGTTGGCCTTTTACATTAGCCAACACAGCTTCACACCAGTTAAAGATGGTGCCGCGAAAACAATCCACAACAATACGCATTTGGGAACCAGTAGCTACATGTAGCGCAACACTCCCACACATTTTGGTAACGGTAAAAGCAATAACTTTCAATTCAGGACGGATGATGTGTTTTATATCAATCCATTTGTCCCTAGGGTTTCCTGGTCATTGCAGAATTCTAGTTGGAGATTAGCGACAGACTGGCCACCTGGCCTAGTCCCAAACAAAGAAACTTGTTCGCCCCTCTTGAACAAACCAGTCAGAAAATATATATCCTCCAGCTCAATTTCGAGCCGGTGGCCACCAATAAAGAAGCACTGGTCCTGCACATTCCATCTGTTCACCAACCATGTCAGGAGTTCTACTTGTGCCCTCATGCCTGAGATGGCCCAAAATTTGTACAAGCCACATGATCTTAATGCCTGTTGTGTGAGAAAATGGAGTATTGCGGCTTCATCCACTTCCTCGTGCTCACGTTCTCTCCAAATCAGCATCTTGTCAATCCTACAATGTATAAAAAGGCAAGTTAGAACAATCTTATTTGAAATTTTTTGGGAAACAAATGAGAAATAAGTGTTTTAAATTCAACCGCGCGGGTACCGCACCTATTCTTTGTAAACAAAGCGTATATACGCATGCGTACTGTGTGCTGGGTGCGGAACCCACGACTTTTTCCTTATAGAAAAAATTCGGGGTCCGCAGGTAACGTGTGTCGCACCTGCGGACCCCGCGGGCGAACTTTTAAACCATTTTTTTCCCTAAAAAATACAAACTAAAGCCTAAAAATGAATTTGAAACAGATGAAAAACAAGATTAAGAGGTAGTGGATTACCTGGGACTGACAGTTCTCGATTTCAACGGATGGATTTTCCAGAATCTTCACAGGAAATTTCTTACCCAAAAGCTTTTTACTTTTCACTCTGAAATTGAACGGTAAAAATGAAATTGAAAAAGTCCTTTTTATAAGTTTTTTCGAATAGATGAATTTTAAATTTGTTTATTTTTCACTTTGAAAAGGGTATTTTTGAAAGCATTTTTACTTATCTTAAATAGGTATGTGTAATGTTTCAAGTTTTTGTGCAGAAATTGGATTTTTCAGGAGAATTGATCATTTTTCAACAAAGAGCATACTTTTATCACTTTTTCGGACTCTTTCAAAAATTTACGAAAAAGAGAAACATTGGAGTTCTCTTTTAAGCCCTTTTCAGACTCTCTAAACATGAAAATATTGCCGAGCACTTGATTATTCGAACTCGTTAAAGTAAATGAATGATCGTCCTTTCAGTATAAGTTTACCCCTTTTCCGGACTGAAATGGACTATTTACGAAAAAGGTATACGTTGACTAAATACGGTCAATAGAGTTCTCTCCCGCATTATTTTATCCTTTTTCGGGCTCGAGAGACTAAATTTACGAAAAAGAACACCCATGGAGTTTTCTTAAGTTTTTCTTCCGACTCCCTAAAACTGAAAAACACCGAGTTTCTCCTATACTGGACTCGTTAAAACTTAACAGTAAAGGACCTGTTTAATTTTCAACAGGAACGAACCACTCCTTCTTAGGGTTCGATTTTTAAACTAAGTTGGACTCATCCGAAGGATGAGCTTATAACCAAGCAAATGTTATCCTCCTCAAGCTTGTAAAAAATAAAGAGGTACTTGCCAGAAATGGTGGGGGAAAAGAGAGAAAAATGGGCGTGTTTGTTGTATTTTAAATTTTTCGAAAATTCAGTCAACCACTCTTGAACACGACACTTTCATTCACCTGGGTTGGGAAATCCTTTGCCTAACAGTTAATCAAACCACATTGAAAGTA
Source organism: Pinus albicaulis (assembly GCA_034641835.2). Taxonomy (NCBI): domain Eukaryota; kingdom Viridiplantae; phylum Streptophyta; class Pinopsida; order Pinales; family Pinaceae; genus Pinus; species Pinus albicaulis. The sequence goes on along the minus strand of CM076577.1, from coordinate 672,126,367 downwards.
TTCAGTCAGTTTCTGGGTATTAGCTTTGGGTCAATTGTTACCAAACCATCTGCAGTGTCGTTATGTGTTCAAGAGGACAGTTCAAATAAACCATTCATCTGCAAAATATCTGTCATCCATTTTTGACCATCCCTGAGTCAGTCCTTGCCAATATATTTTAAAAACTTGATCTATGATTTCGTGTTGTATGCTTGCCTACGAAAGATCACTTTCTATCGACATCAGCACATTATCTAGGAAGTTGATCCAGAAATTGTCAGTACCTTGAAATCTGCATGCCTCAATGGCAGGTTTCTCGCCTTCGACGACAGGTTACATCATTGACCTTCGATCGAATGATTCCATGAGATGTTCAACTTCAGCTTATTTATTCACATTTCATGGATTTTACTGGGTAATTTGAGAGCCATTGACATTACTGGTGGTTTCTCTCACACTTGTTAACAGTTCACATCGTTGACTGGTAATCAAGTGGTTTCTACCATGTTCGACTTCAACACATTTATTCACATGGATAGAATCGTACTAGTTTGAGATGCGGAAATCAAGACCCTAGATCTAGTTTCCACCATCCAGGCTGCGAGGAATTTTATTATTATACAATAGACTATTCATTATAGATGGCTGTGTCCATGCTGTGTCTACACTATTGATGTAATATTAAAATCATTCCTGTATCAGAACGATTTGAGTTAGTTTCTAGTTAGTTTTAATCTGAGTATGGGAATGCCTACCTCAGTGATGACATATATATGTATATATTTTGCATTGAATGTTTTTGCAGGTTCCGACTGGGGTGTCCACAAGATAATCTTTGAAATGATAAAGTACTGCACTCTTCATATATGACAGACTTCAGCGTCATCTATTCCAGACTTTGCACTTTAGGGGGCAATTTGTTACACTAAAAACTGTTATCCTGACATTTTGCTATGAGTATGAGCTCATTATTACTCATACTTCCTCCTTTTACAAGTCTAACATATCAGTTCCTCATGTCAAGCTTTCAAAATCAGAGAAAAGTTCCTAAAAATCCCCTAAACATTGGTATCGCACTTTCTCTATTCATTGCCTGCGGTCCCGCACCTAAAGTTCAGCTTGCCTGCGGAACCATACCGCACATTCTTTGTGTTATGGGTGCGGACCTCTGTAAAACTCAAAAAGGCGAGAAAGTAAAGATAAAAAGTGGATTTCAGATGAATTCTAGAAGATTCTAGATGGGAATTTTCGGGAATGGATACGCTTTGAGAAGGTTCATGTATCCCTCACTTGATGGAGCTAACCCCTTGATGTAAGGAGCTAATCCCTTTGAAGGAGGATTCTATCCCTTCATATTTGGAACATAAAACCTCCTCTTTTCCACTATAAAAAGAGGCCTTGGGTAGCCTCAAAGGGAGTTCAAGCTTTAAGATATTTGAGGTTAAATGCTGTTGAGATTCAGACTCAGTTAACTAAGACTTTCTGTGAGGTTAAATCACTTACCTCTATTCGTCTTGGTTCAAAGAGTGCAATGCTTGTCAAATTAGAAGAGATTCCTGCTTCGGACCCCAGGAGGACCTGCACGACATCAAGGCACAAGTTGTAAAGGTTTTCTTTTATTTGAAGTTAATACAAATATACTCATTTCTCTCATTAAACTATCTATTCATGGTTTATTTCATAAATTCCTTGATCATTATGATGAGTATGGTTTATAATAATGTCTATACAGGTGCTATGTAATCTTTTTGCTTGTTTGTGACTGCAGATTTATTGAGGAGCATTCCTTCAGTTCACGAGGGACTTCAACGAGATCAAGCAAGCGTTGGACATAAGGTAGGCCTTACACCTATATAGCGTTTTTATGAATCTTGTATGCTTAGAGAGAGATTAGTATAATTGGCTGTTTGTTTCTAGTTACTTTTAGTACTAGAGAGATCGGTCTTGTCCGCAAGACGGATTAATCTACACAACACAGGAACTTGATGATGTTGGTTGTTATTGTAGGCATTTCTCCTAGCTCCTGTTTGATGTATGTTATAGCATCAATTGCTCTTTTAATCATCTCCTTTTGCTCAAAGATCATCTGGATGCAGTGCTAGATTTCAACAATGGAGTTCATGAAATATGCCTAGATGATTTCCTTAGCTTTGGCCAAGGCCTGTCCTATTGCTGATTCTCTCTCTGATTTTTGCAATCTTTCTATCAAATTCTGAGCTCTTAGTGCTTCTGCTGAATGAAAAGCTTCACTCCTTGTCCTATGGTATTGCAATACTTTAACCTTATCCTGCAGCTTCTTAATTTATTCTATATGATTGGACAGATTTTCCACTGCCTTAGTCAGTTGTTCTGTACCATTTGTTGTCTGTGTAGTAGAGGTAGTAGCTGTAGGAATGGATGTAATATGTACAACACCCAATGGAACCATGGACATTTTTCACTCTTCTCCTTTTCTTTGATCATATTTTCCATTCCGGTCTCCATCTGTATTATCTGTGGATTTTTCTCCATGATGAGCTTCATCGTATCAATCTTCTGGGTCTTTGTCTCCTCAATATCCTTGGTAAGAGGATCTTCAGTAGCTGACAACTTCAGCTGTTTCCTCAATGCTGCTATGTCAACATTCTTATTTTTGATTATCTCCTCTGCAATCTTCATATTTGAAGGATCATATCCTATCTTGACAACTAAATATTCTAAGGATTTAATCCTTGTATCCTTATCAAGATAAGAGATCTTCTCCATTTTCAACTGTGACTAGATATTGGCCAAAGAAACTCGCAATTTGGAAAGATTCATCGTTGTATTATTCAAATTTGAATAAATCATTTCACATGTCTGCTTGTGCATATCCATTTGATCAATGGGAAGAATGTCCTTTATGTCAAATTGAAAATATGTCTTCTTGTAGTCAAATGTTGACTTTGGCTATGGAATTTGGGCCTCAAGGAAGGTCTTCTGCATCTTACCCTTCTCTGAATCAAATAATAACAACAACCTACTTTGAGAACTGGAAGTCTACTTCTAGAATTGGGCATAGGTGGTGTTCTTAGGGATTTCATTTTTGAGCTTTATCTCCTTGAACCTATCAAAACCTATCTTCTCCTTCTCATGTTGGACAACCTTAGTTGTCTGGATAGCTTGCTGCTGGTCATGAGATATTGAAGAAGTAGTTGGTGAAACAATGGATTGGACACATACTTAAGAAGAAGAAGGCATTTCTTTGGTGACCATAGCAACTTCTTGCTCTGATTTTCTATCTGTGCCAGCTTTAGGATTCAATTTTGTTCTTTTTATATACATTACTTTGAATTCTTTACCTACAGTATCAGTCACTGAAGGTGACTATTCTTCTCTTTTCCTTTTCCGTGCTTTTTCCTATGGGACAGGAGTTTGTGATGTTGATGTTGATACTAGTTGCTCCTTATCTTCCTGCAATATGTTTTCAGCCCATTCTAACCGATTCATGTATTTTTCTATCTTAGGCCTCTGGGTGTGTATGTAGGGAGTAGTTTTATTCTATACTCTTAGCTTTGAAATGCTTCCCAGAGGGTCATAGGACCAAGTGAAACTCATGATGAAATTCATTTCTTTCAATATCATATCTGCTTCCTCCCCTACTAACTTGCTATTAAAAATAAAGGGCCCAATCTGTGTTTTGATCCTAAATTGGGAATTCTTCTTGGCTGATACAAAGTGAATTTCATCTGCATTCAACATTTGTCTGATATACTCAAGAGCAAAAATCCTCATGGGGAGGAATTTTGGGAGTTTATAGGGAGAAATCTCACACCCATATAATTTTATCTCTATATAATTCTGGTACAAGTTCCAATCTCCTGTCTTGGCATGATCTGAAAAATGTAGTATCCTTTTTATGTCTTCACCTATCCTAGGTTCAGTTGTACTACTCAGAATACTCATGGTTGCATGCACAAACAGTTCAATAAACTGTTTGTATGAAAATTCCTTCTGTTCTTTCATCACCAAAGATGTCCAAAAGATGACTGATTATTAGTTACCATCTTCATCAAGATTCTGCATGGAAAATTTGAATCTATTTGCCTGATAATAGACAAACATATATACTAAAATAGAAGAGTATTTGAACACTTTTTTCAGTCTGAAACTTGATAAATTGATCATGAATGCAGTCTGCCAGGAATTGGCTGAAATTGAAAATGATTGATGGTTTATAGTCTGTGGAAAAGATAGAGAGGAAGCCTAGAATGGGTTCATATACCCATTGATCAAAATAATAGCCAAGAAGGCATGAAATAATTGTTATAATTTGTTTTTCCTGATCAGGGAAGATGGAGGAAGGCCATGGAGGGTTTTTCTTTGGCAATTGAGTATTTTTAGATAGGAAAATGTCAAATATTTTAGCTCTTTTGGAAAAATCGAGCTTCTGGTATAATTCATTGAGGGCTTCTAGGGAAAAAGGGGTGTTATTTTCCATAGAGGGGGCTTGCATCATCTGGTCAATTGATTGGGCAGTGATGCTGAAAAGGATTTCACCAGTAGGGGCAATGGTAGCTCTTTAACTGGGGATGTAATAAGCTTGACACTTTCTGATAAATTCAAGGGCATTGTATGTGTGAGGGAATATATAATGAGGCAAATTTGACTCCCAAAGTCCAATACCATTAGATTTGTCAATGTATTTATATTCTAACCAACAATACATTTCAAACAACTCAAATTCACACTGTGTTTCATTAATTTTATAATCTGTATCAGCTAGAGGAACATGATCTAAATCTAGGGGAGGGTGGACCAATGGATTGATAGGTTCCTCTTGGTTTTTATTTTTAGGAGGCATTTTCAATCGATTTTGAGGAATTCAAGTGGAATTAGGATGAACAGGTTTACCAGGAATGCGCAACAACTCTATAATTGGTTGAAGGAGACAAGATAAGCGATGTCGCTTTGGTTGGAGGCAAATCAACTGATAACACTGGAACACTGTAAACTTGGAAAGAAATTGAATTTGTAAAAGATAAAGCACAATAAAGGTCGGAAGGACGAAATTGCATGGTTTTATAAGAAAAGATAGTTTTTCTGTTGTACATGATGTAGATCCATTAATATAACGGCCATCAGGCTTAATTAAATGTGTTAGCAGATAAGATACCACGAGATTGGATTTGATTGGTAACGGATAGGTGACATAGTGCAATGGGAGTGGCGGAGGTAACGGGTAGGGATGACTGTATTTAGGATGAGGGAAAGGTGGTTTTCGGGGGGGTACTAGGTGGTTAATAGTTTAGGAGGATGGGGCTGCAAACAATGGAGAAGAGGCCACTTGGTAGTGGGTCCGGGCGGGGAAAATAATTTTTTTTCGGACCCCCCCCCCAGTAATGCTAGGATGGAGAGGGGGGCCGAAAGCTGATGAGGGTTGTCAATCGGGGAGCAGGTGAATCAGATGGAGAGAAGGTGCAAGTACTTTAACATCATTTGATGTGACAACTTTGTCGAGTAGCAGTCCATTGATCTTGGGTCGAAACTTAGGATATAGTGTAAATATGTTAAACACATGACTTTTGTTCCCAACACTTTGATAGTTAGGGTAAAATGATTTTTGTCACTTTCCCTATTATGCACCAAATACATAATGAATAAAACTTAGGATAAAAGCAAACTTTTAACTCTTTTAAAGCCCAAAACACCTCTACCTACCCTTCAAAGTTTTCATTCTTTTGCTAGACTAACATTTTTAATCTCTTCTACGAGTGCATTTAGACTAGCAAACCCATATCTCTTTTTTTATGAAAAATCTAACCTACTCTATCACTTATTTCTCTTATTTCTTCAGATTAAATAGTTGAATCAACTCCATTTTATAACTAACCATTGATTTACCAATATTAGATTGTTTGGAAAATATTTATTCTCTAACCTAATTTACAAAAATTCAAAATTGTTCAACCATGATTAAGCTGTATGGTTTGAACAAATAGCTAGTCATTGTGGCATTTTTAAACAAGCTTCACAGAACCTTATTTATTTTGACATAAAGAAAAATATCTATCAATAGTGGCATTTTAATTTGCAACACTTTCAGTGTTATTTTCTCTATTTTTTATTTTGCGGGGTTCTGATTTTATTTTTATTCTTTTTCAACTTTTCTTTCTTTTTGTCTTTTCCTCTTTATTCATTTTTTTAGATATACCCTCTTTTCATTGTTATTTTATGTATATTTTTGGAAATCATTTGCATATTGAAAATTATTTACAATATAAGATTATTGAGACAAATATTCAATCACATTGAGATCCTATAAATTATAGGACCCTAATAGTGGCTCCAGCTGGGGATGGCACTTCTCCATGTGAAGTGTCAATAACATATGATCAGTAGCCTTAAGTATCCCAGTTCAGAAATGTCTGCACCTAATTTATTTTGTTGTTTGAGTACTTATGGTAGTCAAAATCTTAGGGCCTTATCTGTGGGCTTCAACTTCAATCAATATGTTACCCAATCAAAATAATAAAGACAATGATATTTAAAATGGTTTCATGTAAGAAAAATCTTTATGCTAAGAAAAGTAATGCTTCAACATTCTGCCATTCATAGGCCCACTAGGCATTTCTGCCCCATCTAGATCTTTAAGAAAGAATGCACTGTGTCCTCTGAAAGCATAAATGATGTAAGGTCCTTTCCAAATATTGTCAAATTTCCCATGTTTGCCTTTGTCCTCTCTTCTAAAATCCCACTTCAAAACTCTGTCACCCAAATTGAAGTCATCAACTTCAGTTCTCCTGTCAAAAATCTTTTTGACATTTTCTTGGATGAGTTGTGTTTTATTGTAGACTTCTCCCTTGATTTCTACAAATGAGTAGTCTGATTACTCCTCCTCTGTGTGTCATTTGGCTCAACCAGGAATTCTTGAACTATCTTCATAACTAGAACTCCCAAAGAGGATGGAAAAACAAAATCCATCCCATAAACCAATTGGTATGGTGATATGCCAGTTGACTTCTTTGTAGTAAGTATGTCAGCCTAAAGTGCATTAATTAACTTGTTGTGCCATGAATTTTTATTGTCTTCTAACAGGTTTTTAATGATTTTAACCAAACTCTTATTTGAGGATTCAGCCAACCCATTACCATGAGGGTAATAAGAAGTTGAATGTCTCAAAGTAATATGGTATTTATTGCAGAATTCTATCATTTTCTTGTATTTAAAGGCTACAGCATTATCAATAATGAGTTTTCTTAGACAACCAAATCTAGAGAGGATATTAGTTTCCATAAATTTAATGATGACAACATCAGTGGCTAATCTGGAAGGCATGGCTTCAATTCATTTAGTAAAGAAACCAGGGAATGTGATAATCCACTTATGTTGGGCAGAGGAAGGTGGATGAATGTTGCCAATGAAATCCAATCCCCATTGTTGGAAAGGACTTTCAACAGATATATGATTTAAAGGCAAGGGAAACAATTTTCTTTTTCCCTCGAATATTGGCATTTATGGCAGGAGGTTACATTTTTGTGGACATCAAGGAAAAGGGCGGGCTAGTAAAAACGAACTCTAAGGATCTTGTTAGCAGTGGTTTTCTAGTATAGATGTCCACCGCAATCACCTTAATGGAATTCCTGCATGGTTCTTTCTGCATCATCCTTAAATAGGGACTTTAGTAAAATACCACCAACATATTTCCAATATAAAACATTATCTATGATGCAAAAATTGACTGCATTTAACTTTAGAAATATTTATTTTGTTCTTTTTAAACTAGGAGGAACATTTAAATTGAATAAAACAAAAATGAGGTCTACATACCAGGGTGAGTTCAGAAAAGCCTCATCAATCTATGGAGTTGCCTGCTCCTCTTGATTATCTAATGCAGCAAAAAAGTTGATATCCAATGCATGAAAATTTGACTCAACCATCAATTTGGTTGGTCGTTGTCCTTTGATAATCTTGGTGGGTTTGATTTCTAAGTCATACTCAAGAATGATAGCAATCCATTTACCTCTTTTACCATAAGGTCCATTCTGAGTTAAAATATCCTTGACCACTGAGTTTGGTACATAAGCAATTATATGGGAATGTAGGAGATACACTTTGAAATCTTTAATTGCTTTTATCAATGCAAAGGCTTTATTTTCCATTATGTTATATTTCAAAGCTACATCTCTTAAAGCCTTACTAAAAAATGCAATGGGCTGTTCAAATCCTTCATTATTTTTCTGTAATAAAATAACTGCAATAGTATGTTTAGATGCAAAATAAAGGATTATGATATCTTTAGTGAAATCTGGGCCGATCAAGACCGGTGCTTTTGTTAATTCTTGTTTAACTAGGTCAAAGGATTGTCTAGCTTCAATGTTCCATCTAATTTATGAATTTTTTTCAGCATATTTGTTATATTTTTTCAGAATTTATGCAAGGTTAGGAATGAATCTTTAGGAAATCAATCTTGCCAATAAATGATTGAAGCTCTTTAATGTTTCTACGATGGTTGATTTTCAATATAGCTTCAATTGCACTGGGATCAATCCTATTACCATCTTTAGAAATAATATGATCCAAAAGATTTCCTTCTTCAAGGCCAAAAAGTGTTTTCTTAGGATTTAATGAAATTCCAAACCTTCTACACTTTTCAAACACACTTCTCAGATGTTACGAATGTTCCTCGTCAATTTTTGAATAGACAATAATATCATATAGATAGATCACAATAAATCTGCCAATTTCATCAGCAAAGGCAATATCCATTACTCTTTGAAATGTGGCTCCAACATTGATTAGCCTAAAGGGCATGTTCACACACATGAAGGTCCCCCATGGAGTAGTGAAAGCTGTTTTATCTTGATCATTAGGATGAACTAAGACTTGGTTATAGCCTGAGAAACCATCTAATAAAGACATCCTACTAGATCCAACTACATTCTGTAATATATGATCCATTTTTGGCAAAGGGTAGTTGTCTTTTAGGGAGACCTTGTTAAGATTTCTGAAATCTATGCATAATCTGATTTCTCCTGTTTTCTTCCTAGTAGGCACTATGTTAGACACCCATTTAGAGTACTTAATAGGAACTATGTACTTAATAGGAACTATGATTTTAGCATCATACATCTTTTTAATTTCTCTCTCAATCAGAGGCATCAGAACTAGATTAATTCTATGAAGTTTCTGTTTAAATGGTTTTTTATCATCCTTAATTGGGATTTTATGCTATATAATACTAGTGTCATATGCTTTGAGGTCTTCATAACTCTAGACAAAGACATCAATGAGTTCTTTGAATAAATCAATGTATTTTTGTTTTACAATTTTAGGCAATGATTTTGACAGTTTTATTATTTTAGGATCCTTTTCACTGCCTATATTAAACTCTTCTACATCTGCCCCTATGGGCTCTATTTTAGGCTTTTAGCTACATCATTGAAATCAAATAATTCTTCTAGTGGAACCAAACCTCTAGGTAAAACATTATCCTTTAAATGAAGTATTTCAAACTCTTCTTTTTTGGGATCTATTTCAAGTAATTCCAATTTATTTACAATTTTATCTACATGAGTATTTACATATGAATCATTTAAATGTTTTCCTACATTAGAATGTATAACTATTTGATCTTCTACTTCACACTCTAAATCTATACTATTTTCTTCATATTCATCCTTAGACTACATAAAGTTTTCAATTTTCTTGTTATTTCCAAACACTTGCCAACACCTCATATTATCTGGTACAAATGGTCGATGTTTTACTTCCACTGTATATTGTCTATTACGGTGAGGCATTTTACACATGCTGGTTGAAAAAGCCATACCATTTACAAGGATATTCTGATTTCTAGGAATGGAAGTAAGATCATATTCCACAAAAGTTTCTAGAAAATCAAGCACAACATTTATCTAGGATGCTTTACAGAGTTTTCTCCTTTAATATACTTTATGATTAACTCAGAATCCCCATGAATGGAAATTATTTTAGCACCCAATATTTTTAAAAATTTCAATCCTCATAGAAGTGATTCATACTCAGCTATATTATTAGTACATTGAAAATTAATCTTGTATGAATGACCTTCAGCATGGTTGTTTCCTGTGTTTTAAACTCACACTCCTGCTCGAGAACCCTCTCTACTACAATATCCATAAAAAATCATGTTCCAAAGAGGTTCGAGATTAGTTTTTTGTTCCACTATTTGTGTTTGGTTTTCATTTGTTTCACAAATATTATTTTATGCATTGGTAACCTGAGTATCGATATCTCCATCATTATAAAGAATGAAAGAGTCCAAATCTGTCTGAACAGAGTAAAAAGGATAGTTATGTGGTTTATCCTGACTACTCACCATGAATTTCATAAAAGTTTCCTTATATAGTATTCTATGCTGACTAAACACTGGTATGGTAGCTGTTTGTGCTCAACCTAGTCTCCTAAATTGAGTTCATTTAATTGTCAACCAGGGTTGGTAAACTGCTGAAGTGAGGTGCACTGTATGTGCCTAGGTGTTTGTTTCTTACTGCGTTGTGTTTAGTGTTTTATGATGTTTTTTGGTCTTTTGATGGTTTTATGTTCACAAGGAAAAGAACTAAATGATGGTGGAAAGAAGCTACTGGTTAAAAACAGAGTGAAGCCTAATTTGTTGATGACAAATGACAAATGCAAATACTGAGACAAAACCAAACCTAAACTATGACTTAAGCAGAATACAAATCTTTATAATGACTTCAATAAAATGAATCACAACATGAACTTAACTTGTCCAATCCATTCATTAAGGATATTTTGGAAGAGCTTGAGGAATGGGCAGCTAAGTGTAAAAATTCTCCTAACTAAACAATTAAACAATCAACTTGTAATGATACAACATCTCATCCATGATTAAAGGTTTGTGAAACATATTTGGAAAAGAATATTTTTAACATCAAAAGATTTCTACTCTAAAACTAGCTCCTAATTCTATTCTGCAACTTAGTTTAACACCACTAAACTTCACTCAAAAGTTATAGATTTTTAGAATAGTCTTTTGAGGAAAGGTTTGTTTGTGAAATGGTAAAAAGGTTGCAAAATTACTCCAGGCCTTGGATTGTTACTATCTTCTGTCCAGATGATTATGAGTTAATTATAGGTTTAGAACAAAAGAGGTTTTGTAAATAATGAAGGCCGTGGTGTTTAAGTTTAACAACTAATGTAATTTAATATGCAATGGATGACAACTAAATGTGGACTGTAAATACAGTGAGCTAAGCTAGAACTAAACTAAAGTGCTACCAGTCTACAATAAACAATGCTAAACTAACAAGCCATTATCAAACTTGAAACAAAATAACAGAGCATGAATTGAATGCAATTTGACTCCGGAGTGCCCTAACTAAGTTATCATGCAATTAATCTATGGAATTCTACAGCCTATTTTGTCCATCATGAATGGTATTTTGGAAGAGCTTGTTAAAACAATCCTGGCTGTACAATTCAATTCAAATGCAAACATAAAGACTGAAAGCAATTACAATTAAAAACTAAGACATCACAGCTATTTCCTACCCATTGTTATGATATTTTGGAAAAGCGTTTTAAGAGTAAGATCAGCTATGCTACTTAGTGTAAACAAACAACTGAAACCTTCAGTATCATAGTCATGCCTTAGTCATCATAATGATTTTTTGGAAGAGTTTACTAGAATAAGTTCAACTGTGATAATGAACAAAAGGAATTGTAAATAAAATCTATAACACTACAGCCATTTATCATTCATTATCATGATTTTTTGGAAGAGTTTCTTAGAACAAGTATAGCTATAGTGACTAATGAAATTAACTATGAACTTCAAACTTCAAAAACGTGAAAACAAACTAAGATACTTATCTAAGTTATGAAAGTAAAGCCGTTCAGGAGGCAGGGGCCCTCTACCACCAGACGGAATCTAACTCAAGATCAACTCAACACGTTCAAAGCAATGCTGTCTTCTTCATTAAAGGAAAATAACTTAAAACAGAGTATTCTCGGTCTTCAGAAATATAGCAGTCAATCCATGAAATCTAATCAAAATCTAGAGCTTGTCTCTCAGTTTCCCGAGTACATTTATAACAAATCTTCATAACAGAACTTGCAACAATACGGGGATCATTGTATTTTCATATCAAAATTGTACTAGGACTCTAAAGATGGCAGCGTAAAGGGACAAAGGACATCTGGACTGTCCTTGTCCTATTAGAAGTCTGCCTCCTTGAATGAGTTCCCACGTACAAAACCACGTCCAGAATTCGATTCATTCTTCATGGTGAGCAACAAACGTTGAGGACATGATGTGGAATATACCCATGTGTGGATTTTCCTGAGAGGACACCTAGAACATGCTTGAATGTGAAGACAGCTGCAGAATTGGCGGTTAGCTACGGAATGTCTGCATTCTGTAGCTAGTTTTAGTTCAAAATGCATTACAATGAAAAAATCACAAAACTTAGCAAGTTAGCCATGTTATTCATTCTAAAAGTAATTTTAACTAATTTCATTGATCATTTGGGCCTGGGATAACAATGGAAAAAGGAAAATGGAGTGAAGTAAGATGAAAGAAAGAACAATCTTGGGGCTCAACAGTAGCATAAGTCATGTCCATTTGTAGGGTACCTTGTAATTTTTCTCTCCATGAGTGTGACAAAAACATGCCATACTTAGGGGGTATATCTGCAACCACTATATCCATTACTAGACTAAAGTAACACATAGATCTTTGATGAGACCTAGACATCTTACTTTGCTGGAATAAAATGAATATAAGTATTTATAAGGCCTAGTAATGTCAAGACCAAGTTTTTCCATAACATCTTTGGGCATCAAATTGTGCGAAGCACCCAAATCTAACATAGCACTATGAAGAATATTTTCATGACAGTGTGGAGGCTAACATAGAATGGAGGAACTCCTCCTTCCTGTGGTTTGCCATTAAATTTTGGCCCAAATAAGAGTTTAGGTTGATCATCATTCAAATTTACAGCGTCAGTTTTCCCCCCTATATTTAGAGACATCATAACCTGAGACATATATAGATTTTTGTTCATTAATTCTATCAGAGGAATAGGAATTTTCTAATTTTCTAATTCATTTTCAATGTTGACTGAAGTTTGAATCTTATTCAAGTTCAAAAATCAGATTTATCAACAATTTATTTTGATATAGGTTCCTTTTGCTGACTGGTGGTTGGGATATCAGTTTGAGTAGTTTTGGAAGTGTTTGCAACTATCTTTTTGGCAGGAATTTCTACTGTCTTTTTGCCAGAACTATCAACATTTTTATTGGTAGAATTCTCTGGAATTTTCTTTACAACAGTATCAAAAGTTTGGATTTTTCAGAATTCTTTTTGTTTGGGGTATATGAAGTTTTCTTACTCCTAAGGTTATATTTCCTATGGAATTTCATAATAGCATTTTCAAATCCCTGTTTGTAATCATCTGGTTCTTCTGAATCAAGCTCAGTTCGGGAAAGTTGAAAAATCTCTTGTTATTCTTGAGTGAGAAAAATTGTTTCATCATCATTAATACCCATCAAATTTATTTGGTTATATTCTACCTCTTCATCATCAACATAATTCTCTTGAAATGGAGGTCTAATTTTTTGATCAGGGCCCCTTTGTTCCCTCTATTTGATTTGGGGACAATTTCTTCTAAGATTTTGATTACAATTTGGAGGTGCAGGTTGATTTTCTCTAGGAGCAACCCTTTCATTTAGATTAATCCTTTCCATCATTCTTTCTACTATTTTGACTAATGAATATATTTTGGCATCAACAGAAGAAGTAGAGGATTCTTCTTTCACAGTCACTCTTCTTTCAGTCCTTATCCTAGCCCTCTTTATTAACATATTGGCTTCTACACTTACTGCATCCCTTTTTATTTCTTCAGTTGTTGAGGAATTTCTCTCTCTAAGCTAGTAAGACATGTCTGCCTCAAATCCATCTAGGAATTTAATTAAATCTAAACCTTATGGTGGTTTAATGTTGGCAGGAATTGCATTGTATAAATTGTTAAATCTAGTGCAATAATCCTGGACACTTTCCCTTGGTGCCCTTCTAATGCTTTCATATTCAGATAAAATCTGAAGAGGGTTATTTTTAATTTCCCATCTATTAAGGAATGACTGATGGAATGCAAGGAGATCATTAATGCGAGTAGTAGGAAAAGATTTAAACCATTTCCTAACCTCTCCAGTGAGACTTTGTGAAAACAACCTCATTTTTATGTTTTCCTCATCTACTTCCTGAAGGTCAAAACTATCATTCGTCCTATCTACATGTCGTTGGGCAGTGATAGGTCTAGTTCCATCAAATTGTGGAATCCTCGTCTGATAGTCCTGTGGCATGTTTTCCTAAGGATCTTGAAGGACAAGAGGAGCATATCTAGCTACCATTATAGGTATATGAGGATGAACAATATGTGGATTGATCAAAGGTGGCTGTTGGATGAAAGGCGGAGGTTGAATCAGAGGTGGAGGCTAAACTGAAAGTTGAGGTTTTGGTGAGGGTGAAGGTTGGATTATGGTTGAGGATTGGGAAGAGGATGGGGTTTTAGTTGCTTGATGAGAAACTACTAGAGTAGTAGTAGAAACTATAGAAGGGGTAGGACTAAATGATCAAGAAAGTAATGACTAGCCTAAAATTCATTGGCAGGGCTATATCAACTTTGTTTTTAATGAATTAGGATAGTCATTATTGTACTTGATTTTTTGTTTGATTTAGATTGTTTGCTTGATTAAATGGATATATTTCCATTGGTCTATGGAGTCTAAAGATTTAACTGGATCTGCATCAATGTGTGAAGGAGTCTCATAGGGCAAGCTAGGTTGCATTAGCTAGATCTTTTATGATTTTAAATGGATTATGAAAATAGAAGAAGTGTAGAATTCAGTATAAATTTGAAGAGCAATGAAGTATTATTCAATATGACCTCAATAGAAAACATGTAAATTGCAAACAAATACAATAATATGTTCTAATTAACATATCATATTCATCGTAGTTTATGTTATACAATTAAGATTTTCATAATCACAGAGAAAGGAAAAACAATGAATAACACAATTACAGAAGAAAAAACATCACCAGTGAATACACCACATGAATCATGTGAAGTTTCCTTGTATTATTTATGCTCCCAGAAAATTAGAAATTACAATGCTCATCAGAAATTATACTCACTAATCAACCCTTAATATTTTGAACAATGAAGTATTTATACAAATTTACAAAAAGGATTTACAGAAACGCCGTCTCAACCGAAAATGTATTATTAGCATAATATCGAACAATAAAATCTAATTGTTACAAAATAATAGGCCAGGTGGAAAATGATCTGGAATGTTGGCATTGTTTTGGAGGAAACAGTTGCTAAATGAACCTATTTCCGGGCTACGCTGGCTTATGCGTTGGGTGATGAATCCTGTAACTCACAGAGTTTATCCCATCGATCTTCATCTGGGATGGTTAATTTAATTAACTTTCGGTAAATCTCATGGACTTCAGTGTATTTGGAAAAAGTGGGCTTTACAACAAAGATATGATTTACTTCATGCTGGATGAAGAAATCATTACTCATCGCTTCTAAAAACGCTCTACCTATCATACTGCCTTTTATGCTTGAAAATTTGGTGTTGTCCCTCGCAATTTCCTTCAACTTCTTCACATAATATTTTCATAAGCTATTAACTTATCATTAATCATAAACAAAGAAGGCAAACCCTTCTGTGTTAAAGGCTCTATTCTATTAAAGAATCTGTTAACTGCTATCTCTAGACCGTGGCACTTTTCTTTTAGTTGAACAACTAGATTCTTCTTAGTAAGAATCCTCTTCACTTCCATAATGGTTTTTGTCCTATTATCTACTCCCAAACCATCCAATTCATATCTGTTTTTGGAATTCAAGAACTTTATGGTGTTGGTTGTTGTCGTAGGCATTTCTCCCAACTCCTGTTTGATGTCTGTTATAACATCGGTTTCTCTTTTAATCAACTCCTTTTGCTCAAATATAATCTGGATGTAGGGCCAGATTTCAACAATGTATTTCATGATATCTTCCCAGATGATTTCCTTGGCTTGGGCCAAGGTCTGTCATATTTCTGATTCTCTTTCTAACTTCTGCAATATTTCTATCAACTTTTGAGCTCTTTGTGATTTTGCTGAATGAGAATATTCACTCCTTGTCCTCTGGTCTTGTAATAATTTAACCTGATCCTACAGCTTCTTAATCACTTCTGTCTAAATGGACAGATTTTCCACTACCTTAGTCAATTTTTATACACCATCTGTTGTCTGTGGAGTAGAGGTTGTAGCTGTAGGAATGGCTGTAAGAAGTACAACATCCAATGGAACAATGGATAACTTTGCAATATGCTCCTTTTATTTGATCATCTTTTCCATTTCGGTCTCCATATGTCTTATCTGTGCATTTTGCTCCATGATGAGCTTCATCATATCGTTCCTTTGGGTCTCTATCTCCTCAATATCCTTGATAAGAGGATCTTCAGTAGCTGACAACTTCAGCTATTTCCTCAATGCTAGTATGTCAGCATTAATATTTTTTATTATCTCCTTTGAAGCCTTCATATTTGAAGGATCATATCCTATCTTGACCACTAAATCTTCTAAGGATTTAATCCTTCTATCCTTAGAAAGAGAAGAGATATTCTCCATTTTCAATTGTGATTGGATATTGGAAAAAGAAAACTGCTTTTTGGAAAGATTCATGGTTGTATTAGTCAAATTTGAAGAGATCATTTCACCTGTCTACTTGTGCATCTCCATTTGATCAATGGGATGAATGTCCTTTATGTCAAATTCAAAAGATGCCTTCTTGCAGTCAGATGCTGACTTTGGCTGTGGAATTTGGGCCTCAAGGAAGGTCATCTACATCTTACCCTCCTATGAATCAAATACTCTTAGCAACCTACTTTGAGAACTAGAAGTCTGCTTCTAGAATTGGGCATAGGTGTTGTTCTTCGGGATTTCATTTTTGAGCTTTATCTCCCTGAACATGTCAAAGAATGTCTTCTCCTTCTCACCTTGGACAACCTTAGTTGTCTGTATAGCTTGCTGCTGGTCATGAGATATTGAAGAAGTAGTGGGCGAAACAGTGGATTGGCCACCTACTTGAGAAGAATAAGGCATTTCTTTGGTAACCATAACAACTTCTTGCTCTGAGTTACTATCAGTGCCAATTTTAGGATTCAATTTTGTTCTTTTTATGTACATTATTTTGAATTCTTTACCCGTAGTATCAGTCACTGAAGGTGACTCTTCTTCTCTTTTCCTTTTCCTTGTTTTTTCTTGTGGGACAGGAGTTTATGATGTTGATATTGATACTAGTTGCTCCTCAGCTTATTGCAATGTGTTTTCAACCCATTCTAACTAGTTCATGTATTTTTCTATCTCAGGCCTCTAGGTGTGTATGTAGGGAGTAGTTTTATTCTATATTGTTAGCTTTGAAATGCTTCCCAAAGGGTCATAGTACCAAGTGAAACTCAGGTTGAAATTCATTTCTTTCAATATATTATTTGATTCCTCCCTTGCTCACATGCTATTACAAATAAAGGGCACAATCTGTGTTTTGATCCTAAATTGGGTCTTCTTCTTGGCTGATACAAAGTGAATTTCATCTGCATTCGTCATCTATCTGATATATTCAAGAGAAAAAATCCTCATGGGGAGGAATTTTGGGAGTTTATAGGGAGAAATCTCACACCCATAGACTCTTATCTCTATATAATTATGTTACAAGTACTAGTCTCTTGTCTTGGTCTGATTTGACAAATGTAGTATCATTTTTATGTCTTCACCTATCTTAGGTTTAGCTGTATTACTCAGAATACTCATGGTTGGATGCACAAATAGTTCAATGAATTGTTTGTATGATATTTCCTTTTGTTCTTTCATCACCAAATATGTCCAGAAGATGACTGATTGCTGGTTACCATCTTCATCAAGATTCTGCATGGAAAATTTGAATCTATCTGCCTGATAATACATAAACATATATACTAAAATAGAAGAGTATTTGAACACTTCTTCAGTCTGAGATTTGATATATTGATCATGGATGCTGTCTGCCAGGAATTGGCTAAAATTGAAAATGATTGATGGTTTATAGTTTGTGGAAAATATAGAGAGGAAGCCTAAAATGGGTTCATCTACCCATTGATTAGAATAATAACCAAGAAGGTATGCAATGCCTGTTATAATCTGTTTTTCCTGATCAGGGAAGATGGACGGTTTTTATTTAGTAATTGAGTATTTTTAGGTAGGAGAATGTCAAAGATTTTAGCTCTTTTGGAAAAATCGAGCTTCTAGGGAAAAAGGTGTGTTATTTTCCACAGAGGGAGATTTCATCATCTAGTCAGTTGATTGGGTAGTGATGGTGAAAAGGACTTCACCAGTAGGGGCAATGATAGCACTTTGACTGGGGATGTAATAGGCTTGACACGAATTATATGTGTGAGGGAAGATATAATGAGGCAAATTGGACTCCTAGAGTCCTGTTATCACCAAAATAGGACCTGATAGGCTGCTGGTCAGGCTACCTTAGTGTAACTATTTCAAACCGGACTTTTAGTTGAGGCTTAGCCTCCTCAACCTGAGAGGGATCTCTCACTAGGTTTAAGATTTTGAATAAAGGATTAGATGACTAAATCTAGGAATAAATTGGATATAAAGTGTACGACTGGTTGAATTACTGATAAAAAAACATCTATTGGGCTATGGAGTCAAGGTATGTTCCCACAAAACATCAAAATTAGCTTATCATGGAAGTCAGGGCATTTCAAATTTTTTTAGGTGTATCAACAAAATAGAAACAGAGTGAACAAAACACAGTTTACAAACATATGCAGGAAGTTAGAGCAGTTTCCAATGAATTCTAAGTAACATATGTTTATACCACTGCAAATAGATAGATAAGGAAATCCATAGGATGATCACACATTAAAACTCTTTCTGAATCCTGAGTAGTAAGCCAATATCTGTATTATGATAAAAACACACAGTCTGCTATAGTAACATAGTTTGCTTGTTAATGAAAATTTCCAACTTGATACAATTCGACCTCATGTCTCTTATAGAGTCATTACAACCTTGGATTATACGATCCATCTTCAGAGGAATTCGAATTCTATCTTAAATTGAAACCTATTTGCTCTAAAAATGACTATTAATTACATCTGACAGTTAACTGTGTCTTCTAGAAGTCCTAATACAAATAGGAGTATAACTCCTTATTATATCTAAACAACCTTATCTAGAACTTAAATGATATCTCCGACAATTGTTCCTCCATTTATTCGACCTTGATGATGCCTGCAATCTTGTTATGTTATCATACTGGTTCATGCCTTACTTGCCCTACAAAACAGGGAACATGTTTCCTATAATTAAGCCTTTTTCTTCTTGATGGTCTTTGAACCCTTTTTACTGGCAATGTTGACCTTTTGAGATAAGTGAAATGTGTTATCGCCTTCATGGAAGCATACCTTTCCACCTGTACAGAAAACAAGCCTTTGAAAAAGTAAAAGGAGATATGACATGGTTGTGCTACGAAATGAGCAGCGTTTACGTAGCGCAGAATTTACACCTATGTAAACCACTCTCAATGATCCAATTTCCTTTGCCTTGAGACTTGGAGTTTCATTTGTGAACCCTTTCCAACCACCAGCAGCGACCACATTCGGAAATGAAGCTTGTTTACCCTTCGAAACAATTATAAAATTGTCAAAAATTCACCTACAGTAGTTTCGTAGCGCGTTACGAAATTGCTGTGCACCTACAACAGTTTCGTAGCGCGCTACGGAACTGCTGTGTATCTCCTTATTACACATTTTTTCATCATCTTCAGATCTTAAGAATATTTACAACCCTTTAATGATTTCCTTGATGCTAATTGACCTTAATAATTTGTAATATTCCCAATTAGCCTTGCTAATTGGAATATTTCATTTTTTGTTTAATTCTGCCTCTTTAGCTAGAAATAATAAATAAAGTGAGAAATAAGAGGGGTCACCTCACTTTATAAATAAAGTGTTTTTCCTAGTTGATTGACGTTATAACTTAGAGAGGGGGCCTCGGGGTCCACATGAGTAT
Source organism: Pinus albicaulis (assembly GCA_034641835.2). NCBI lineage: Eukaryota > Viridiplantae > Streptophyta > Pinopsida > Pinales > Pinaceae > Pinus > Pinus albicaulis. The sequence goes on along the minus strand of CM076577.1, from coordinate 672,106,302 downwards.
GATGGGGAGGCATCGGGGCCGACTCAGTTGCCAATCACAAGGCAGCCAAGGAGAGTGAAGGACGCATTAAGGTTTTGGAGGGGAGTTTAGCACTATAAAAGGTGGGGTTCTCACCTCATTTTGGGCACGCATGATTTGATATTGATATTGAGAGCCAGACTTCACCGCTTCAGCACGCCGGTTGTTTGAAGTCGGTCTGCAAGATCAAGCTAGTGCAACCGAGTGTCTCCGTCAGAGATCTCACCCTTAGCCTCACGGGACTTTCGAGTGCCCGCCCGGTAAGGTTATTTCTCGGTTTCACCCTTAGCTTCTCGGGGACTTCGAGTGCCCGCCCTAGTAAGGTTATTTTCCGAGTAACACCTTCGGGCCATATGCGTTGTATAGCTTGTATGTGGTTGAGAGGAAGAAGCCCTTCTTGTGGCTGCGCAGATCTGAAAAGGAGGGACGTTGTTCCAAGGGGAAAGAGGACGCAGATCAGCCTTAGAGTGAGGACGATGTTCCAGGAAGGACGCAGTTCAGATCTGAGAAGGAGGGACGCTGTTCCAGGAGGAGAAAGCAAGCAGATCAGGCTTAGAGAGAGGACGCTGTTCTAGGAGACAGAAGAACGCAGATCTGAAGGCACATTGATAGATCCAGACTTGGAGATTACAGATCTGAAAGGGTATTTGCAAATCTAGTTCTGTAGGGTGCAGATCTGGAGATATAGCATTAGATCCAGCTTGGGAGATTGCAGATCTGAGGAGATATTGGCAGATCCAGCCTAGATCTGAAGAGATAACATCAGATCCAGCCTTGGAGGTTGCAGATCTGAAGAGATATTGTCAGATCCAGCATAGATCTGAAGGTTTGACAACAGATCTGATCTAGGAGGACGCAGATCTGGAGGGATAGGACGCAGATCTGGTTTGGAGGCTCCAGATCCAGTAGAACTGAGCATACGGGAGGCAGATCCACCAGGTAGGACGCTGATCTGAGGAGCGGGCTTGTGTGAGAGGGGCTTAACAGCGTTTTCCAGCATTCAGGAGCTGATCCATTCATCTGGAGATTTTGGTGACTAGTGCTTCATTTGTTTCTGCGCTGTCACTAGCAGAGACAGCGTTTCTGTGGGTGAGGGTTTGGAGGGATTGGTATCACTATCTTCCGCCTTTCCACTATAGTTCCAAAGGCATTCCAAATTTCAGCCTTTCGCAGTGCTCACTTGCCTAGACGTCGTCCTTATTTGCAGCCATTGTTTGTCTGAGAGGGTCTCCCCTTGCCTAGGGCAAGGATAGGTGCACTCATTCTGATTATCTTGTACTCCTCTCTATGTACTTTCAGATTAATAAAATGGCTCAGTTTTCTGGTGTTCTATGTATACTTGTTCCATGATCTGGTTCCAGCATTATATTTTCTATATCTATCTGGCATATTTCTGTGTATTACTGGTTATTTCCCTTTGGGGATATTACAGTGGTATCAGAGCATAATTCTGGCTCAGCCTGTGGTCTATGACATCGGAAGAGAGATCATACAGAGCAGTAGCAGTTGCAATACCAGAAACGCAGTTGGAAAAAGGGCCAAAATAAAAAGGGTCAAATTTAGAAGTTTGGAATTATGAGAAACGTTTTCTGGGTTTTTCTGGGTTTTGGACAAGGATCACCTTCCCAAATTCCTAGAATTTTCTGAATAGTTTTCAATGGATAAATCGGAGGTCGAAGTTAAGCAGCAGTATGGTTTTGCAGCAGCCGTGCAGTTTCTGAGGAGCCTGTAGGCACCTAGCAGAAAATGCCAATGGCAGGAGATGTGAGTCCAGCTCGATGGTCAGCCGTTTTTGCAGAGTGGCAGGCCTTAGGACAGGCATTCATGGATACTCTCCCCTTCGAGCGCTATCTCCAGTATCGATGCGACATCAAACCCCCTGAGCAGCACCAGCACAAGGGGCACGGATACCACCGTGATGACCACCGTGCAGCTAGTAGATTTCATTTGCCCAGGTTTGATGGCTCATCAAACAGTTCGGCAAAGTCCTGGGTGGAGAGGTGTTAAGTCCCTATATTAATAGTATAGCCCCTTATTATGTTAGTGTAGGCCCCCTTATTGTTATTATTGTACCCCTGTAACCCTCGTATTGTTATTATTGTGCCCTTAAATTATTATTGTTAGGTCGGCTAGGATTACATTGTGGCCCACTAGGATTACATTATGGCCCCATGGACTCTTATATATAGAAAGGAGGTTTTGTAAATTGGATCATCCAAGAATTGTTCATTCATGTAATGTATTGGAGGTTGCCCCCTCGAAGTGGCTCATTTCTAAGGCGTGAATATCTCTTTTCTTTCTCTTTTGAGCCGAAGTTACACAACATTTGGTATCGAGCTTTGGGATTCTAGGTTTCGCTCGCTCCAAACAAGTCATCGTGGCATTTTATGCTAGAAAATTTTTTTTTCTACGAAGGTTCGGGACCTAAATTCATATGGTGTGGAATAAATCCCGAGGAAATTTGTCAAAAAATTTCAGAGTTTTGTTCGCAATATTTTGGGAGATATGATCTGTGGGAAGGTAGTGCTTTTTCAGGCTCCTGAATTTCATCTCAAAGAGGTGATCGTGGGAAAAGTTCAATAACTCTCTCTCTGGGCATTGGATTTGAGTGCCATAAAAAGTGGTCGCAATTAAACAGACTGTAGTTTCTTGGCTATCAATTTCAGAGACAAAGAACAAAATAGTGACACGTGGCAAGTCCTACAAGTTCGCTCTACTGAACCAGTCCAGAATTAGGTCATTGTGGGATATTGGACACAACTTTGTCTTGGAGAATCCAAATTAGATCAAACCTGTGGCATTTGAAAGAAGCTTCAAAGGGCTACTACAGGGATGAATTTCACATATTGAAGATTTTCAATTACAGAGATAATTCAATTTCAATATCAAGCTCCTCAAAGCAAGTAAAAGGTGTGTATTTTTTTCCGAATTGCATAAGTCTTGTTTGAAGAATCAAGTTGAATTGATTCCAAGGGCATATTGTAGAATAGATATCAATATTGGATTCTAAAATGGCCACTAAAAATAATTCAACACCCATTAAGCCCTCAGAAATCTATACTATGATGCATGAAGTGGAAGAATTGCAGTATGAGATATCAAAATTACGGTACCAAGTGCAACAAATTTCGATATTACGAAAAGCAACCGAAGATGACATAGATGGTTTAAAAGAAGAAATGGAGGCTAAGTTGAATGGTTTGAAGGATCAAATAATAGCAAATATGGATGATAAATTAATGGAAGATCACATCGAGCATCAACAACAAGTTCCCCAACTCTCAAAGGATAACCCAACTTTGGTGCAGAATCTAATGAAACAACAGGAAGATCAACATCACATCGAAAGAAGTTATGAAGCAGTCATAGAAACAAGAACTCAAAAAGTACGATCAATTTCAGAGTATCTCAGCAAGTGGAAGAACTTTCCCGTAAAATATTTCACATGGGAGGATGATAATTTTATACAGAAGCATCAAGAAATAATCAAGCGTTGAGGACAACACTTGTTTGAAGGAGAGGGGCATGTTAAGTCCCTATATTAATAGTATAGCCCCTTATTATGTTAGTGTAGCCCCCCTTATTGTTATTATTGTACCCCCGTAACCCCCATATTGTTATTATTGTGCCCTTACATTATTATTGTTAGGTCGGCTAGGATAACATTGTGGCCCCACTAGGATGACATTATGGCCCCATGGACTCTTATATATAGAAAGGAGGTTTTGTAAATTGGATCATCCAAGAATTGTTCATTCATGTAATGTATTGGAGGTTGCCCCCTCGAAGTGGCTCATTTCTAAGGCGTGAATATCTCTTTTCTTCTCTCTTTGGAGCTGGTTACACAACAAGAGGCTGGACATCTATGCATCTGGATGGTGAGGCCCAGGATTGGTGGTTCCATGGGATGGCGACACTTGGGCATTCCACAGTGACGACATATGCCGAGTTTACCCGGAGGGTGGTAGAGCGCTTTGACAGGAGGGATCCGAAGCAGCATTTTGTTGAGCTGACCAAGCTCAAACAGACTGGGAGTGCAGAGACATACATTTCAGACTTCTTGAGGATTTCGGTGATGGTACCTGATTTATCTGCAGCTCGGATGGTTTACATGTTTGTGGAGGGGCTGTCAGAGCCACTTCGTGGCCTAGTCCGGTCGAACAGACCGGCTACCCTTCAGGATGCCATCAGCAGGACTCGGGACTTACAGGATGTCTTACCCAGGACTCGGACACCTTATCCCCAGAGACAGGCCTTCCGGCCTAAGGGTAAGGACACGAGGGCTCCGCCTCCCAAGGCGAATCCTGGACGAGGGCAGTTTGATGATGAGGCCAGGAGAGAGCTGAGGAGGGAGCGGTTGTGCTTCACTTGCCGGGAGCCATGGGCACCAGGACACAGGTGTGCGGCAGGGAAGGCACACTTCATTGAGGTCTTCTCCGAAAGCAGTGGAGAAGAGGATGAGGGAACACAGGATTGCAGGGAGTTCGAGGATACACCTAGTGAGACACAGGACTCACCATCATTAGAGACCTCCTTGACCGTGCCGGTTGATATCGTAGTGGAGGAGGTAGAGCCTACCCCGGTAGAGCCATCCACTGAGGTGATGACTGGAGCCATGTCCGAGTCTTCGGGTGGTAGCAGCACACGACAGATGGGTGAGGTATTAGGAGATATATCCATTATCGATGAGGCACTAGGGGATACAGAGGTATCGGGTGATGGTCGCAGACAGCGGTATTATCGGCTTCGGACGGACCTTCGAGTTTTGAGGGAGAAGGCCGCGTCAGTACGGGAGACCATTTTGTTGCAGGACCAGGAGCTGGAGGGTATGAGAGTGACTTGTGCCAAGTCGGCGGCCAAGTTGGTCCGCATTGGGGAACAGCTGGATTCCCTGATGGTACAACCAGAGGGCACGAGGGAGCGTCAGATCATTCCCCTTCAGGTATGCATGGATGGGACTAGCAGTATTGTTGGGTCATCTCTTCCCGTTGGAGAGAGAGAGGCAGAGCCACCTAGTCAGGTCTCATATATTGACTTGGATAATGGTATGAGACGATTAGAGTTGCACAGGGTACAGCAGCCACGTGTTGAGATTGGATGGCGAGAGATTTTGAGTTGGTACTCGGTGGAGCAGACTATGGATGAGAGGGAGGTCTCGAGGAGAGATCTCACTGGAGATGCACTTCGACACACCATGGGGTGCGATGGTTTTTTTCCCTTCTCACAAGAGCAAATAGAAGATGGTGGACATCTTAGGATGGATAACATCTCTCATGCTTGTGTTGGACATCCCTTGAGCCATACACATCATGATGGGAGGTTTTTGCCTACCACCTATTTGATTCTTGATAGGGTCTCATTGGTCCTTGAGAAGTTTATACTTCAAAATCCCATGAAGTGCAAAATCAGAAATTTGATTTGGGAGGATGGTAACCCTCATGGGAGGAGTACCAGGATGAGGAGAAGGAGGCATCCACAACGGGGATGATGAGAAAGGGGCTAGGAGGCTACTTGCAGATCTGTGCTACCAGGCAGCAGGAGGCTTGGCTGCGCTGGTTACTCTTGAAAGAGTTTGGCCATCTCTTGGCAAACACTCTTCCTAAGAGTCAGAGGGCGGAGGAAAGATGGCTGGATACTTGCATCATTGAGCAGCATAGAGTATGTATGCATGGTGTTGCTATGATACTCGTTATGTCTTCATCACATGAGTTGTATGATGGAAGTATGGGGAGGCAACAAATTGTTTGGTTGCTTGGTTTGTTTCTGGGAGAGCAAGGGCAGATTTGCTCTCACACTTTGCATGATGTTGCAGGAAGAGGGGATGGCACTATCTCCTTGATCTTTGATGATGACGGGGAAGCACTTCCATCTTGGGGAGTATTCCACACTTGTTGCAGAGGAGTCTTTGACAGGGAGCATGTCAAAGAGCAGAGTCTTGTATTGACAGGATCTTATTTGCATAAGCTCCCAGCGCTGTCACCTTGGAGCAGAACATTATGGATGAAGTATGCGCAGCGGAGATATGGTGGATCTATAACCCATAGGTCCCAGGATCACTTCATATTTGTTGCACAAAGAGGAGGTAATGATGATAGAGACATCTATGGCATATTCTTCTTGACTTGGGTTTCCAAGCATGAGGAGGATTATCTTCTTGTAGCACATGGTTCATTCTTCTTCATAGCATGCCAAAACACTATGGAGGACTCATTTATGGATCCATGTACCATCTTACTTCCAGCATATGGTCAGATTTGTATGGGAGGCTTGATTATGAGAGAGACACATGAGCGGAATGTGCCTTTGAGTATTTTCTGCACTACATGTTCTAATAGGAGCATGGGAGGAGGCATGGCCACCACTACTACATATGTGTTCTCTTTTGAGGTAGGCCATGAGATTGATATTCATCCATTGTACGGCTATGGGCAAGTGTTTGGCCTTATGTTGTTATCATATTCAGCCATTTACTATCCATTAGTAGATGTGATGAATCTTGTACATTGCTTGCCATGTGATTTTCTGAAGTTGCAGTGGATGAGACTACGTTGTATCCTTGTGAGAAATTGTTTGCATTATGTATCCTCATGTAGAACCTTCAGCAAACATCTCATTAGGGTGATCCATGATGACCATGTCATATTCTTCATGGATGGTTTGTTTTGGGCCAGCTTGTTCTTCATTGATAGAGGAACCTTCTATGGTGGATTTTTTTTCACTTTGCCATTGGAGGGCAATGATTTTGCAGCCCAGGATCAGCATAGACTCTACTCTACACTTGTCATGAGTGGAGAGAAGGACAGCATGGGGTAAGCTATGATGCTTGCCAAGTTCATATTTTCAGCCCACCTTCATTACCAGAGCTTGAGGTGGAAGGAGATTTTCAGGAGTTGCCCTGTTGGGAGGTGGCTCATTTTGTCTGGGTGATTGCTTGGAGATGGAGGATCCACAGGAGGGAGATATTCCTCATTATATTTTCGACTCCATGCCTTGATTGGAGAGAGGTGACGAGTTGGTTCACAATTGATGGGCCAGCTTACACAGTCATAGATGCAGAACAGCAGCGGTCATGGTCTCTAGTCATAGCCAGAGGCAGTGAGCAGTTCGAGTCACGGGACTTGTGCGATTATTGGCCACAGTGGCGATGGGATCCGGGAGGACTATTGATTGGCTGGTACCATGAGAGGTCAGTTTGGGATCCTGGCATTGAGATGTCCCTTCATATCAGGGTGATACAGGAGACAGAGAGGTTTCAGTGGGACCCAGGCACATTTTGCCGTATTGGCGGGGAGCATCAGCTAGAGAGTAGGCTTGTTCAAGCATTGCTTGAGAACAAGCAATTTTTGCCGGATGAGGATGCCACTTGGGAGAGCGAGCAGACTTTACAGCATCCATCACTTCAGTTGCTTGAGGACAAGCAACGTTTTGCCAGGGGAGACTGTAATATTCCCAATTAGCCTTGCTAATTGGAATATTTCATTTTTTTGTTTAATTTTGCCGCTTTAGCTAGAAATAATAAATAAAGTGAGAAATAAGAGGGGTCACCTCACTTTAGTCACCTCACTTTATAAAATAAAGTGTTTTCCTAGTTGATTAACGTTATAACTTAGAGAGGGGGCCTTGGGGGTCCACATGAGTATGATGGGGAGGCATCAGGCTGACCCAAGGTTAACTGCGCAGGCCAAGGAGAGTGAAGGACGCAGTTAAGGTTTTGGAGGGAGTTTAGCATTATAAAAGGTGGGGTTCTCACCTCATTTGGACATGCATGATTTGATATTGATATTGAGAGCCAGACTTCTGTCTGCTTCAGCACGCCGGTTGTTTAGTCGGTCTGCAGCACTGTTTAGTGCAACCGAGTGTCTCCGGTCGGAGATCTCACCCTTAGCCTCAGGGGACTTCGAGTGCCTGCCCTGGTAAGGTTATTTCTGGTTTCACCCTTAGCTTCGGGGGACTTCGAGTGCCCGCCCTAGTAAGGTTATTTTCTGAGTAACATCCTTCATTTTCAGTGGGAATTGGTAGCAGTTTCAGGTGGAGATTTGGAGAGGAAGAAGCCCTTCTTGTAGCTGCGCAGATCTAGAAGGCAGAACGCTGTTTCAGGGGGAGGAAGGACGCAGTTCAGATCTGGGAGGAAGGACGCTGTTCCAGGGGAAGAAAGGACGCAGATCAGACTTAGAGAGAGGACGCTGTTCCAGGGGAGAGAAGGACGCAGATCTGAATACACATTGGCAGATCCAGTCTTGGAGATTGCAGATCTGAGGAGATACTTGCAGATCTAGTTCTGTAGGGTGCAGATCTGGAGAGATAGCATTAGATCCAGTCTGGGAGATTGCAGATCTGAGGAGATATTGGCAGATCTAGCCTAGATCTGAAGAGATAACATCAGATCCAGCTTTGGTGGTTGCAGATCTGAGGAGATATTGGCAGATCCAGCGTAGAATCTGAGAGATCCAGCCTTGGAGGATACAGATCTGAGGAGATATTGGCAGATCTAGCCTTGGAGAGTGTAGATCTGGAGAGATAGCATCAGATCCAACCTCGGAGGATACAGATCTGAGGAGATATAGTCAGATCCATCCTAGATCTGAAGAAATAGTAGCAGATCTGACCTTAGAGGACGCAGATCTGGAGTGATAGGATACAGATCTGGAAAAGAGGATTCAGATCTAGCAGATCTGAGGGAGAGAGAACGCAGATCCAGTCAGGAAGGACGCTGATCTGATGAGCAGAGTCTGGTGTGTGAGATTTGACAGCGTTTTCAGTAATTCCAGCTTTGAGGAGTTGATCTTGCCATCTGGAGGTTCTGTGGCCTGCATTTCATCTGTCTTCTGCGCTGTCACTAGCAGAGATAGCGTTTTTATTGGTGAGGGTTTGGAGGGTTGAGATCAGCCACCTTCTAGTCTTCAGTTCACAGTTCCATTGCATTCCAGCAGCAGTTCTTCATAGCAGATCTTCAGCCAGCTAGGACGCTGTCCTTATTTGCAGCCATTGTTTGTCTGAGAGGGTCTCTACTTGCCTAGGGCAAGGATAGGTGCACTCATTCTGATTATCTTGTACTCCTATCTATGTGTTCTGAGATTAATAAAATGGCTTAGAATTCTGGCATTCTATGTGTACTTGATCTATTATCTGGTTCCGGCATTTGTTTATGTATTTCTGTCTGGCATATTTACGTATGTGCGGTAATTTCCCATTGAGGATATTACATGTG